>OMLF01010178.1:0-22533 GCA_900302615.1 Holocentrus rufus
TATTACTCTTCTTGTACTTTGTATTTTGTATTGTATTTTGTATTTTGTATTTTGTAGTCTTTGCATATGAGCTGCAATGTTCAATTTACTGCAGTGTGCCAGTGACCAAGTGACTGTATTGAAAACAAAAACCAGTGTTAATTTAGTCCTGTTCACCTGTCCTTGAATTTCTTGTTTCGTTTGCACCATGTAGTCTGTCTACACAGTCTGAGTAATCCTTGGTCTTTTTTCAGGCTAATCTCATCTATTAAGTGAAAACGCTATTGTGTTTTATTTGCTGCATCTGAAACGAGCTCCAACATGCCCTCTCTTTCTCCTCCATTACTCGGTTCCCTCGCCTTAACTGGGCACCGTAGCGAACTCCTAACTAAATGCAGTATATGGCGAGAGTATATTGATCTTCTCTGCTGACTCTCAGTGGTGATACACTTGCACGCACACAGGTGGACGCTGACCTTGTAACACACAGATGAGGCAGTCCCTAGAGCTTCCACAGGATTGCTCAGCACCAGTTGCCCTTGTTGTCACAACCATTCAACAACATCAATGCTGTGTTGTGCAGATGAGGTACTGCTCAGAGGCAGCACCATCATGCAGGTCTGGAAGGTCACCTTCAGTTTGTAATCTGTTATAAATAAAAGATTACCTGCTGAAGACTACACTGATATTGAAACTCACTGTCATATTCTGATTACTTTCAGTAATCTTTGTGATTATTTGTCACCAAAAGTATTAGTAAAAGGCTGAGTATTAGTAAAAGGCTGATTCATGAGTCATTAGTTAATTTAAATGAGAATTTTAGTGAATGAATGGAATCAAAATTTCAGATTGATTCAGTGTCTGTGGTTGGACTTTGCTCTGTACAGTTCTAAGCAAACTAAAGTGCCAAGACAAAGTGAGTTTAGTCCAAACAAAGGCGGTTGTTGCCTGCCTTCAATGGCAATGACGTCAATGCTGGTTGAAAACTCTCCAGATAATAGGCTTAATAGACCATGGTCATTGCAAACTCATGTTAATTCCAGGTATAAACATATGGTATGTGGTGAGAGTATATTGATCTTTTCTGCTGACTCTGAGTGGTGATTGCGGATGGGAATGGTGGGATGGGGGTAGGGGTGCGGGGGGGTGACCAAAATGCATCCCCTTTAACCTACCATATCCCTTCTCTATTCTCTAGTAGTGGAGAGAGTGCAAGGGCACAGGGGGTGAATGTTAGTCCAGTCTACCTGACTCATTGATTCTTAATTTGCCTGAGATTTGTACAACCAACCATGGCTCCTAAATATCAGTAGCCTCTGTGCTGTGTATTGATAAATCCATGACGCTGTCCGTGGTGCTGAAATAGCAAACAGGTTTGTAATTGCGCCCTCCGTCCCACCTTTCTGTCAGCTTCGACTTACATCTACAGTATAATATTCTCTAAACTATATACTGTAAATACTCATTTCTATACTATATTGTAGCCTATATAATCTTTGCAGTAGTGTGTCACCTTTGAGATATCTCGCACATATGTGATAGTATCGTATATGTGTGAGAAAAACTTTTTTGGCTGAAAAAAATCAAAATTCACCTTGCCTTTCTGGGATTCCCTACATTGCTGTCATTATGTGATACCCAAAGACACTGAACCCATAGCTGGTGTGATGCAGTGGTCTGATCACTCAAAACTTAGGAGGCCATCAGGGATGTATTGGGCTACAGTTGTAGTTTGAGCACAAATGTGTCCCGATGTGTCTGTGACAACACAATAGAGGACCGCCTAGTCCCTTTGTGGAAGGATGGAGCATGGACTGTTGGTGTGAGATACAAATTTGAATGAAGTTTGTTTTTGCAGTGAAATTGGGTAATCCAAAAAATAGAGAAGTTGGGCACAAATGCTTTGCGAATAGATCGGAAAGCAAATGAGTGGGGAATCTTGTGACAACATGGTATGAAGCAGTAAGGAGGAATAAAGGACGGACACAGGAATCAAAGTAAGAAAAGGAAAGAAAAAAAGTAGCTCTGATGGTTCTTTGATCGATCACAAATCCAATCACAAGTGGTCGCTGGAGAGGCATTTGAGACGCATGATAACACCAGGTCTGAACGGTGATCTGTCTCGGCTGTTCACTTGTGATTGAATCACCTGAGATGGAAGTTAAAACCAGGTCTGAACAGGACCAACGTTGCGAGAGCAATACTATATGATCTGTTCAATTCATTGACCAGCTCAGTGGCAATGTATGGGATAGTAGCTGAATCGGCATGTTTCGTTCGGACTGAACGGTCAGGTGCTGTATCAGACTCAATGAATCGTTGAGGTGGTGAGGCAGTGACTTTTGGTCAAAAGACACGGTACACATATCTGCTGAATCAGGCAGATTCTATTCTCCCAACATGTTGCATCTGCACAGCTGTTAAAATAATCACATAGGTTAAGAATCAGTCTTGCCCCTCTACAGAATATTCATTTAAACGATTTAAAGCATCACTCCAATCATGCATTTTGATACCACCTTGGCAATCAGCATTTTTGCTTACTCTTTGCCTGCTGGCTCCAGCTGCCTGTCCACATCAATACTATGTAAAGAAATGCAAAATAAAGAGTAAATATTTTTCGGATTATGGATGACCTGAAAATTACAGAGTGACCATCCATATATTGGAAAAAATATCCTTTGGGTCCATGTGGGATAGATTTATAGAACTGTAAGGCAAACAGATACAGATTTGACCTGATGAGATAAACTCTCTGCACTTTTGGTGCAGCATATAGGTCAAATGATGATTACTCCACCTGTTTGACACTGGTCTGCATGATAGTGAAACAGAATGCATGAGGTGCAGGAGGGGTTCTGATGTGTTATTATGAATCCCACCAAAGTTCTGGGCAAGATACACCCACAAATGAGCTGATTGGTCAGAAAATCAGTTGGCCTGTTGCCCATTCACAAAAACACTGTTGATATAAGTCCACTCAACCATAACCCTCTAAAATTTACCTAACCCTGAGCTGAACACTAAATAGCCCAAAATATAACCAAGGGGGTGTACCTTTCCCAGAACTCCAGTGGGATTCATAACAACGTGGCTGGCACACATCGATTATTGAACTAACTGAACTAAATGAATAAATAAACAAATAATGAACAAATAAAAATAGATGCGATTATTGCACACCTGCCAATACCATTGCGGTGAGAGCGTTATTGTACTAATAATTCACTAGGCTACTATAAAAAGTTTTATTTCTTTCTGGCTATTTCCTCACTAAAATAAAATAGACAAACAAACAAACAAACAAACAAAAGAAACTGATCAATATCTTTGAGAAAGTAGCCATTCTGCTGCTTCAGAGATTCATATCCTAACTCAAGGATCAGAAATTTATACCTGTGGTTCTGTTTCCTATGAAAATACTGCAGGAGTTTTAGGGTTTGCCTCCTCTGTGCTGATGTGTTGTGATCAATGGTGCACAAGCATTGGTAATGGGGAACCTTTCAAATGTAAAATTAATTACCTGCAATCTGACAGCATCAGGGAAACTCAGCATATATTTTATGCTTAGTTGGTACTCCCCCTTTTCCATGCTTGCTTTAGCATGACGCATTGTGTGTGTGTGTGTGTGTGTGTGTGTGTGTGTGTGTGTGTGTGTGTGTGTGTGCGTGCGCGCACACGCGTGCGCATAAACCTACCGGAGCCACATTTGTTTCGAGGGGAGGATAGAAGTAGATGCTGCCTGCCATGGTGTCTGCTCTGTCATATTTGTTAGGTGAGCTCGAATTTGCCATCAGCAGAAAGTGATTTGTCATTGGAAGACACTTTTAATCCTTGTTTCAGGAAGGAGACGATCTTCTCTCTCTCCCGTCCTTTTTCCTTCTTTCTTGTTAAAAACAAATTCAAGAAGCAGTTAACGGCTTTTAAGCAGCATGTTACTCAGCAATTTACACAGTATAGTCAGTTTATATTTGAGATGTGAATTTAAAATGGCTGGTTCTTAAGACAGTCCTTCAATATATATTCCATCCATCCATCTACTTTCCATACCTGCTTATTCCCAATCAGCATAATGGGGGGCTGTATTGTATACATTAGGTGAATGCTGGGGAAACCCCATGGACAGGTTTTCAGTTTATCACAGAGCAAATACAGAGAGAACACACTCAAACATACATTAATGTCTTTGATCCTTAAAATCAAACTTTGAGAATGGTAAAATTAAAGGCAAGGACAAAGTGATTGCTATAAGTTGTGGCATAGTGTGGCACAAAGCAAACTGTGGATTGTAATGCTCAGAAATCAGATTATGTCACACATTAGTAGCTAAATTTGTAGGTTTTATTGCAGAGCCACATAAAGTAAATCAAGCTAAGCACCTAAACTGAACTAAACTAAACTAAACTAAACTAACAGCAACTTTAAGTGATTTCATTTATGAGATCATGTGGTCTCGTCTATTTCCATCATTAAGAGTAAGGGTAAAAAAGAATTTTTGAGAAGTATAAAACACAGAATGACAATGTGCCTGGTTTACTGGGATTATGTCAGGCATTTGTTCAATAATGACGACATGCTCTTTGTTTACTGCTTACTTGTATTTTAAATGCTGAATGGACATGTTAAAGTCTATAGAGGTATATAACTTCAGGAGGTTTGAATTATGTAAGTATGGAAAAGGGCTAGGATCAAATAATTTTTACTTCTTCCTACTCCTTTTCAAGCATGTAGTAATTTCTTTATCACTATATTTTTTCTCAATTTATTTTGTGATATTGTTTATATTTTTGTATGTATGTACAAAATAAATAAACAAATTAAGTTAATTTTGCTCAGTACATCAGGAGGCTCCTAAATACAGCAGGACCTTGTTCTGTCTCTCTGTCTTTCTGACTTTCCCTCTCTCTCTCTCTCTCTCTCTCTCTCTCTCTCTCTCTCTCTCTCTCTGTTTTCTCTTTCTCTTCTCAGCAAGGGTGCGAATTAGTTTCATCCAGTGGGGTCACATTGCTAATGCAACGAAGAAGTTACCACATAAAAACTGTCAAGATGATCTCACTTCACATCCCCATTCACAGTCACACCTCTCGCCTCAGGAATAGTTATCATTCCCAGTTTCAAAGCACCCCAGGTGATTAGCCAATAATGGAACGCAAGCCAAAAAAAAAAAAGGAAAGATCTTTGGCTACTCAGAAGAAGGCACAGCTCCAATTCATTACACCCGCGTAAACTTGTTCTGAGATTGATTTGTGCAATAATGCTGCTGTGTTTCCAGGAATCTGATTATTGATGAAGTTCAGTTTGTCAGAAATTGGATTTGTTGTGTAGTGTGGAGAAGGGATAGAGAGATCAATCCACCTGCTCACTATGAATCATCAAAGGACTCACACTGCAGCAACACAGCCTGTGTTTCTGACCGTTGTTTGGACTGGTGGGTAGAACGATAGTAAGAGGATGCTGTAGCATACATTGCGCTTGCACAGACCTCACAATGCCTTAGATGAGGAGTTTAACTTATTTTTTTCATTGAGGGACCCAAATAAGGTGTACAGTCTCACCTCAGGCCCCAGAGTGATGAAAACAGTCGTCTCCTGTAGCACCAGAGGGGTTTGATTGTTCCCTCTTATCAGACTGAGATACCTTTGTAGATATACTGTGCTATTTAACTTGTCTGTGATTGGGTAATAAGCCCTTGCTTCAGTCTAAACCTAATGAAGACAAACAAGACATCAAAACTTCACACACAGAATGGGCATAGAAGTCATTTAAATTAGAAAGTTGGGAAAGTTGGGCTATTTAGAAAAAGGAATTCAGGGGATCTGGGGGAAAAAAGGTCTTTATCTTCTTTCACATCTGCTAAATCTATAGTAAGAATATGTAGGGAGGAGAACTTAAATAAAAATGAAAGTTCTCCTCTGATCAAAATTCAGCTTAACACCAATGAGGCCAGGGGACCTTGGGGGTCAAAGAAGGGACCAAAAAGTTTTAGCCATGATGGGAAGGAGGAGTGAATGAGCAGTGCTTTACCCTCCATCAACACCCATACCTGGTATGCCATTGAGCAAGGCACCTAACCCCCAGCTGCTGCAGTAAGCATCAGTGCAGACTGTGGTTGCACTGGGCAACGCCCAGTTGTGAGTGTTGCTGAAAAAAAAAACATATGTGCTCAGTCAACCTCCCGGGGTAAAATGAAGGGGCTAATATAATTAGAGCTGTTTTCTCTTTTTCTTTAATCATGTTGAAAACCTCACAACACTGGTTTATGCAAAAAGAAAATCCCACAAAAGACATGGAGGGACTTTTTGAAAGTTAAGTTTCCAGAGTTAAGTAAAATTACTGATGAGAATGTCCTTATGCAAAGCATATTGCTTCAAAGTGACTTAGTCAAGAAAGTGCACCTGGGTAATATGCCATACATAGGCATAGCATAGTAAAAAGTACAGTGGGAAGTTTGTTTTGAGATGTAAGGCTATATTTCCCAATATGCAAAACTTCAAATTGAATTTATAAACAGACATTGAACAAAAGGACTAATTTTCTGCATGTAGGACTAAGGAATATACATTTTAGGTGATATTGTCACCCTGCTGCAGTGGAGTACTTTATCTGATGAGACCATCAGCTGCGACGTTGTCTGACAGTCCCAGTGTTTGGTGCCTCACTCCTCCACGCTCATGCTGCATGCTGGTATTGATTACTTTTCCTGATTTGATCTCCCTCCTCTGGTTCCCTGTCCAGCTACACTCAATCTTCCCAGCAGTGGGAAGCGCTGACAGCTATATCAACCTGCTCAACACACACTGGTAGCACAAAGGAGAGAGAAACAGAATGAGGGGGACAGAGAGACAAAGAGAGAGAGTGGGAAAGAGTGAGATGAAGCAACAGAGAGAGAGGCTGAGAGATGAAGACAGAGGGAGAGAGTGCAAATGAAGAAGCAAAGGTTTAAGAGCAGATCTTGCTGAGTAAAAGAGACAATGTGAGAACGAGGAAGATAAAATGAAGACAGATTGAAAGATTGTCCATAATGAAAAATTATGGGGGACATACTTGTTTGTAAAAGATTTACAAATGTAACTGAAACTTGCTGTACTTGGTGTGCACTTTGGGCCTCTAGAAGTGACCTGACCACTGTGTCTATGTGACCAAAAGTCTCTCAAAGCCACAATGACAATATAGTAGCATGCACAATCAGTTTTAGCATGTGAAAATTTCTATTTTGGAAATGCGGGGAGCCGAAGCAAGTTTGAAAACTACTTGTTTGAGAGGTGACCTTGTCCACTATACCTGCTTGTCTACCAGTGACTTGGGCCAGGTGGTTCTGTCAGGCCGTCAGGGCCGAGTGGGTCAGAGAAACAACATTTCCTAACATTCTGTTGCTTTAATAAGACTCATTAATATACCGCATGTGTCACCGGCAGCGTCTGACTACGTCTCCTCTGGGCTGGGCTACTGTTAGCATGACATGAGTTAAGGACACGAGCTTCCACTGAATTTAGCCTATTAGTCTTCTGCATCAAAGCCGAGTCCTCACGCTGTCTGTGATAGCCCTTATGCATGTGTGTGTATGAGTGTGTGGTGGATGCTTTGGTTTGTACGGTGCTTCCAGTATATGACAAGACGTGTAATCTCTCAGTGCTGGGCAGATTGTAGCTCACAGGTTTGCTGCCTTGTTGACTAATTTTAATATCCTCAGATCATAGATCTAATCTTAGCCAGGATGCTGCCTTTGATTACCAAGAGCAAGAAAGGTACAGGTGTTGTACTTAAGTGTTTACTGACAGAGTGAGTCATTGTGAGTGGCTGCAGGTTGTCATGCTGTGATTTGACTGATTCTTGTAAATATCAAGACCTGAGGAGACTGTACCCTTTTAAAGTTTGTGAGGAGAGTATTTCACTTTCTTTCTTTTTTTTTTTTTTACTGCTTCTTTTTAGTACTCCCACTCAAGGAGTTTTATTGTTCTGTTAAAATGATCATTTCTTGCCTCCCTGCGGAAGGTAAATGAACTATGAAATCACTCGATATGATGTTCACTTTGATGGACTGTCTAAGCATACGTTAGAAACTTACTAAACCAAACCTCTGAGAATGGCGGTTATTTGAGCCAGCGAAATGTTTGGATGACTCAAACTCACTGAGAAGATTCAAAATAAAACAGGCACGCATGCATATTCCAGAATGCGCTGCACAATCTCATTTGCACTAAATCTAATGTCATGAATAAGCAAGGAAATACCATTGCTTGTAAGCTATTTTTAGGATGTATTTCCACAATGATGCATATTCCATTCATAATGTTGAAGTGATCAGATCAGATGACTGGGGATCTGAAAAAAAACAGGGCTGCTGGATGCTGTGTTACTGTTTGGGGGTAGCAGTAAATTAAAGGTCAGAGAAACTTGTGAATGGAAGTTCGCTGGTGCAAATCTGAGAGCAGCTTGGTGGGAAAAGTGAATGCGCAACACTCCTCAGATGTAGCTGTATGAATGGGAAGCAAAGTATTGATAGAACTGAGTGCACGCACTCTGTAAACATCACTTAAAAAGGTCCAAATCAAGTTGACTGACAAGTTTTAAGTCAAGTTATTACAGACAAGACTTTGAATGCTCCCTTACTGTGAGTGAATTGATCATGTCTTGCTTTCTGAAATAAAATCTAAAGTGCTCCTGTCCTGGCTCCATTGCTTTTCAAAATTTCTCATCTCATCTCATCTCATCACTTTATAGATAGAGGGATCTTCACCACTGGAGTTTGCAATACATGATCTTCCACATATGCTGCATATGCTTTATCTTTATTCTGCACATTATTTAAATGATCAGCATTTGTGCATTGGTGTGTCACTTTTTTTAACTTTGTTCCTGACCAGGGAAATATCTAATTTGAGTTTAAATATTTGAACTGCTTGAGGTGCAGTTCATTTGACTCGCAGATACTTTAATTGCCTCAAAGATGTTCACAACACTTGCGATACAAGATAAAGTATACTTCTGTTCCACCCAGGTCTCCTCGTAGACAAGGTGCCCAGCCATCCTGGCATACAGGCTGGTGAGCAGACTAGCATTGTACCTGGCATCCAGAGAGTCTCGCCGAGACTCTGGTAGAGCAGATTCTACACCATCTGGAGCTCACACACTTGTGCCACCCCACCCAAAGCCAAGAAGATGATTGCTATCAGCATGATTATGCCTTTATTAGATTAGCCGTGCATTGTTTACAGGCTCGTGGCTCTGCCCATGCCAAGCGTGAGCTAATGCTTCCCTCTGTGAAACCAATGGGAGGGTGAAATGATCAACTCGACATCTGCTAAAAGCACTACCCTTACTGCTACATAAATGTGTTACTCAGAGTTAAGTCAGAGCCAATGGTAAGAAGATATGAGCATGTAAAAAAAAGCGTTTCATCCTGATCATTGAGACAAAATGAGTTTAAGAATCATGTCCCTTGTTTTCTCAAATGCTCTCTGATTAGAGTCAGAGCAGTTGCTGAAAAGACTTGGGACGATTCAGGTTTGAGTGGCAGCTATCTTGGCTCTGCAGTGGCTGCATGGCTCTTGTTTGGTAACTTGCTATTGATGCCAATAACTTTTGACAATACAGTAGACAGCATTGTTGCATATTCTCTTGTAATACTTCTTGGCTGTAGACAGACTGTCGTCCTGAAACACAGTGAGCATACAACCAGACCAAAGTGTGTCCAGCAGTGACTCTGATTTCAGTGAGGCTGTGCTGCAGCGGAATGCTTTCATTCGATTTTGTTCATATCTGATCAGGCAGATTTAGCTCTGACTAACTGCTGTAGGGTTTATATAAAATTATGACTGATATATCAGTCATACATCTCCTTGATTAAATAGCCAGATAGCCATATCTGGCATATCTGGGCATATCGTGGAAGCCATTGTATAAATCCTTGACTTGGCCTGTGTTGTCCTGTCTGTATCCTGATGTAACATTGCACTGACAAATGAAGAAAGATATTATGCAGTAGAACAAAAGTGATATGTTCTATTAAAAGCCTAATTTCTGTCATACCCACCTCACATTTTGTCCTTCCAGCTTCAAATCCTTAGACTTTGAGTAGCTATGCAGCAAACACGCAGTGAAAAGTGGAGCTTTTATGATGGCTTCATCTGTTTCAATCCAGTGCTCTTGGAGTCAATAATAGAGGCTTCATTTGCATCATCCCCAACAAATGCAAATGTTATGACACTGATTTCTGGGATAGGATAATACCCACATCCAGTAAATTCATAGTGTGGTGCCTTTGATGAGAAAATTACGTAGTTTAATAGGCCATATCTGGTGTTAAAACAATTTAGATATCCAAATTCTTCCACAATCATTGCAATAAAATCAATCATTCATTGAAGCCATGGTGGAAATAAAGCCATTTTGCCACAGTCTCAGCTCATATTAGCACCATGCCAAGGAATGAAGACATGATCAGAAGAGAGGAGTGCTCTGCCAATGTCTGTCTCCTCCATGCCAGTGCATGGGGAGAAGGGAAAGGTAGTGGGCAGGGCCGACTTTCCACTCCAGCTGGAGAGCTGGTGAGAGGCATTGTTTCGTTCAACACCTACTGTCAACCCTCGTAGAAGCTGGCCTGCAACATGGGGAAATATATTATGTAGTGTGTACTATATAGTGTTGTCTTGTAGTGCTGGATATGCTGGAGGCGTCTGACTTATTTTTTCAGATGATAAAACAGTCTAAAATGTAGATACATCACTGGTAAGTGTTAAAAATATTCAGCCACATGTTTATTTAGATATTGAGCAGCTTATGCATGTCAATTTTTTAATTTTCTATCCCTCACAGCACCCCATAGGGTCAATATTTAATTATAAAACTTTCAAAACTACTCAATATAACCATCAATTCTCAATTTGATGTACAGATGCAGCTATTGAATTATCTTTGATTATATCACACATCTCACAATTTCACTTGTTTCTTCAGTGTTTTGCTGAACCCGAAGCCCTTCCTGTTTAGCAGCATCCTCTACAGTGCATCCCTTCATTGCCATGGAAAAGAGACTCCATCACTATTCCAGTCACTGATGTGGCTGATGGACAAGTCACCAGTTCACAGAGCTCCACTGTCCCTGACTCTTTCAATGCGCTCTCTGACCACGCTCATTGCTTTGCACCCCTTCGTCACCACCAAACTCTGCGAGGACTTAATGCACATCACAGTCTACAGGTGTAAACTACCTCCCTCTGTTGGTCATCTCAGGGAATCAGATATCCAGACAACACCATCTAAAGGTTGTTGAGCCTTTCTCTTCTCCGTGGTTAGATATAGATTGAATATAGATAGATATAGAACAATAAATTTCATTTTTTGATTAAGGATTTTATTATTCATCCAAGTGTCACAGCTCAATACCTCACTCAGTCAACTTACTTGCTTCTCCTGTACAAGCAACTTTCCATAGAAAGACAAAAAAAATATTGAACTTGGCCAAGAGCACTCTATTGATGAACACAAGTTTAAATACAGTGTGTGCACTGAAAAGATGGATTATTGTCTATTTGGCACTCTGTTTGGAGTTTTAGTGATTGGTATATGAAACGCTTGAGTCCAGCTTGCAACTTTTATAGCATAGTGTTTCCTTCTTTAAATAACTTTTTTTTGGCTCAGTTGCCCTCAAGTATGTATTTTTAAGATTACTGAATAAATGCAGTCAGTCAGTCAATCAATCAATCAATCAATCATTCAAACAAACATTCAGTCAATCAATCGATCACTCCATTGATCAATCAGTAAGTCAATCAATAAGTCAATGAATGAATCAAGCAACCAATCAATCTTCATGTCTTTCTTATTGCTCTACACTGTATTATCTAGTTAAAATGAAGTTCAGTAGAAAGGATCCATACAGATAAAAGATTTATCTTTAATAACGTAAAATGAATCCCACAAAGGGCACAGGTTGGTTAATTGACTGAATGATTGATTTTTATTTTGGAATGAACAAGTAAAAAAAAAATAATAATAATAAAATACATGTAATACATGATAAAAACACATTCATGCACTTTTGACCCCGGAGGACAGCACAAGAAATGATTAATTCCTTGATTAAAACACTTGTTTCCATTGTGGTCCTCAATGATGGAGACATGACACTCCCTGTCTCTGATCCTCCCACTCAGTCTTTGTGTCCATCTCCTCCTCTCTCCTCTCTCCTCAGGTCCAACTGGCTGAAGCCATGCTGTGGTCGCCGAGTTGCCCTGTGGCAGGTCTGTCTGCTCAGCGCTGGCTTCAACTGTATCCTGGTGGCCTGCGTCATCCTGGTGGTGCTCTTCCTGTCTTTGGAACTGCTTATAGACACCAAGCTCCTACAATGTAAATACCTTTTTTACCCCCTTTTCTAAAAGAAAAAAAATGTTTTGCCTGTATTTATCAGCGAGAGCTTTGCTGAGCATGCATAATCTTTTTCAGCTATACCCTGCTTGACATTCACAAACACTTGGGAGCCTCCCAGTACAAACACCGCTGGAGCAGCTGGGAATTAACTGCTGAAGTGTCCTTGAGCAAGATACTAAATTCATACTAGCTCCAGGGGCACTGCGTCCGCACTCTGACCTCACAGTCGATGCGGTCAAATGAAAAGAGATTTTCTTTTAAAGGAGCGTCTCTTAACTCCTTCATTGAAGACTTGTGATGAAGGACTATAGAAATGAACTTAACTTGACGTGACTTGCAAGGATCAATGATATGTGAGAATAAGGAAGAAACTTTTTCAATTTCATGTTTTATTTGATTGCCGAACTTTGAGTTCATCAGACCTTCATCAGAGCCTAAGTATCATGTGTCAAATTATTACATTATCCTTACATTACTCTTATCTCTTATATTATCTCTTATTGTCGCCCTTATAGGCCATGATACACAGGCAAAACAGATGAAAAGTAGCTGAGTAATGTTGCATGGAGGAGGGAAGAGGACTGGTACAAAATCAATATGCATAGCATAATGAGATATAATTACCAAAAGTATAATACCTTCTTTATATCTAGCTGTATTAAAGTTATGTAAATTAATGGAAAGGTACTGTAATTTTGTGCCAGTAACATAGTTTTGGACAATTAGACAGTAATCTCTATGATCATGACTGTGAACTCTATCTTTCATTTGATTTTACCAAACGGGTCAATTAAGGAATAATTACTGCTGAAAATGGCCTGGAACTGGAGTTACAGATAGGATGTTCCTAACATTTACACTAACTAGTGTTTTGCTGATAGCATACTGGATATAATGTCCTTATGAAACAAAAACAGTCACATGTGTGCATTTAGACCTGGTTGTGACATTAATACAGTATGTCACTCTCTGACCTGTAGGACTCAGGCACACATGACCACTTGCAGCAAACATTTTAAAAGGACTATATTAAAGCCACCCTCTGGTGATCTCATGAACTCAGTCATTTTGAAAACTGCTGATCATCTCCACCAATCACAATTTCAATCAAATGCTTTAACTGGTAAAATGCGAGGAACAAATTGCAGACCGATGGTACAACCTATCCAGGCTGTCAAAGTGTGTGCTGGCAGGTGGACTCTAATGCAGAGGCTGAGTCAAGGCTGAGTGAGCAAAACTTTATACCGAGGGAAGTCAGGATACAGAAAACACAAGAGCAGGCTGGCAAACAGGGGACATGCTGGGCTAGACACTGGGAACATTAACAATAATCTGACAAAGAACAAAGGAGACAGACAGGTGTTTATACACACACAAGGAACTAAACACAGGACAGGACACAGCTGGAGTGGGCAGGGACCAGAATCAGGAGGACAACCTGAGGACTGGCTGGGAAGACAGTGAGGATGGGCAACACAAGGACAGGGGTGACGAGTCGAGAACAAAAGAGGGACACATGGAGCAGGCACAGAAAACCACACTACAGAAAACACAAGGAGTCCAGACAGTACCGTGACACAGGTCCTGATTTATCTGCTGCACATATGAAACTCATTTTGATTGGTGGTGTTAATTTTGCATCACTTTATGAGATGAACTATTTCTGGAAGAGTTTTGAAAATGACTGAAGTCATTAGGTCACTGGAGGGAGCCTTAAGTCATCCCAAGGAGTTTTCTACTTTAATAACTCAATTCAAAGATTACTTTTTGAGCATTTCTGCTTTATTGGATAGTTATAGTGTAGAGAGGAAATTCAGGGCAGAGAGAGTGGAGATGACATGCAGCAAAGGGCCGGAACCATCTGGTGCTTACATACCACATGATCCACCAAAGAAATGCAAATATCACACATCAACACATATTTCTATTAAGAGGTAATAAATGGCTCTGTTGTGGGTATTTTGCAACATTCATACAACTTTCATACAACAGGCAGAGGTGTGCCTGTGCAGTACAGAAATAAAACAGGCCACACTCCTCACCTTTCATTACCTTTCATGTGTAGTCTTGCCAGTCAGAGAGGAGCTGATGGTGCTGGATGGCAAATGGCTGTGATGGAGAGTGATGGAGCGAGATGATAATGAACCAAGTCTCTTGTCAATGGCAGTGGGCATGCGTCCCCATCGATTACAGGCCAGCATCCAGGAGGTGCGAGGCTTTAATGACACCTGAGTCTCGCTCCAGGGGCTGCAGGACACCAGTCACTTCACATGTATTGCAATCCAGAGTCTCAGCCACCGCCAGTCCCACAAGACAAATGGAGGAGTGGGCAATGGGGCGGGAGTGAGTGAGCGCGAGGGAGCGAGGGAGCGAGACAAACGTGCAGGGAGATTAGTGGCGGAAGGTACGGAGAGGTGCAGGTTGGCAGTGTGGATTAATGGATGGAGATATGGAAAGGGATAAAGTTGCTGATGGACAGAATGAAGAGGCTGGGACCAGATAGACGAGGAGAGGAGGCAGCATATGGAAAAAAGGGGGAGGGGGAATAGAGGAGGAAAAAATGCCTCTTCCTCCTAGACCCTCTCAAAAATAAAACAAAGAATAATATTCACAGTGAATGGCATGACACATGCTTATACGAGATACGAGCTGAGGTACACAGAGGAATAAAGCCAATTATTTTTTATTTTTTCAGTTGAAGTCATTTGTGCTGACTCACCTCATAGGCCCATAGGACAGCCAGGCTGTTGTATGTGTGCTCATTTTATGAAGCTTGCCTGCTAAAACATTGGCACCAACTCTTCTCTCAACAGTTGCCAATGCTTTCCAGTTTGCCAGCATTATCCACTGGATCAGCCTTATCATCCTCTCCCTCTTCTTTTCAGAGGTAAGGCATGTTTGTTGGTGTCTGGTGAAACCTTATTCCTACTGCCCTCTACTCATTTAAAAAATATTATCCTTTCAATCTCTTGTTCATTTTTATTTTATTCCTTTTCCTAGAACTTGGCTCTTACATATAGTTCTGTGGTCACAGGAATACTGTAAGGACACTACAGCCCTTACCACTAGACTCTAGACTTTTGCTTCTACTTTTGGAAATCTTTTGGTGATTTTTATTGTTGCAGTTAGTGTATTCTACTTTGGATTAGAGTATATTCTTAAAGCCTAAAGTGTGAATTTAACCACATTTAACCACATTCTAGATTATATCTTGTTACCACCAATCGAAGTCAGACACAGGCTTGAGGAAACTGTGTGGCTGCCTTCTCTGTTTAACTTCCATTATCCTCCATTTAACATTAGGCTAGAAAGGATCTTGCTTCAGCCTGAAAAATGCTACCCAGAGGGTACTGTGGATGGCTGGTGGAACTTCCATCGTTTGAATCACAATTATAATTAAACTTAATGAAATTTGACCCATTGTATGAAAGTATAATATCTTATCACTCTGGAGTTGTGCAAAACAAAATAAAGTGCAGAGGGGAGAATTTGGCCCACAGGACCCTACTTTGTGCAAACCAATTACCCTGACAGCCTCAGCCCCAACGCCCTAAACCAAACATTAATTACCAGTGAGCCAGCAGGCGTAATAATTAAAGCTGAGCTTAATGAGCGGTGGGGATGGGGTTACTGTGATACGATCCATCCCAACACCTCGCCAACGATATTATGGAAGACACGTCATCTGAGAGTGGTGTTAGATGGATGCAGCATAACACCAGCTGGTCGCTCCACACCAGTCAGAACACAGGACTCTAACATATGGGTGGGGCTGCTGAGCGTCTCCCTTACACCGGCACTGTTGCCCGACACATACTCCATTTGATGGATTAGCAGGGCCACTTTTACATGACACCCCATGCTAATTGAAGTGTAAATCAATGGCCCTGCTCAACAAAAGGTCCCGCATCTGACAACATTTGTGGAGCACAATGTAGAGTTTGATAGATGTGAGATCAGATTACAGGTGTTGTGGTATCCTTTTGTAGCTGCAAGATCAATATCAGGGAAAAGATTTGCCATGGCAGTAAAAGCTTTTTCACAGAGGTTTGTTGTAAAGTAAGAACTGTGCAATAAAATCTGTATTATAGAGGTTTGTTGTAAAGTGTTTGGGTTATGAGTACAGCATGTGAAGGAGTGTGTTCTGCCTCCTTTGTGATATGTTTAAGGACTAAGTGAGGGGCATATGAGTGTTATTGTACTGCATGTTCTTATTCCTCATAAATAAAGTAATAAACTACAATATAATATTCATATTATCACTAAATACACACTAGCTCTGCAATTATGAGATTTACCTGCTATACAATTATGGTTATTCTTTTTCCTTTTCTTCCACTTCATCTTATCATTGCTGTTATAGTTTATAGTTTTATTTCTTGCATATTTATGGCAGTAGCAGCAGGAAGAGAAGTGGCTACATTATTATTATTAACATGGCCTGGTTTGTAGTATTTGATGCATTTATACTGTTTAGAATTTAGAATTTCAAGTTTGAAATTTAGAGGAACCCCTGTGATGGACTAGCGACCTCTCCATGCCTTCTGCCCAAGTGCATGCTGGGATAGGTTCCAGTCATTTGTGAAAAAAGGGCAACAGTGGATCTTTTTCAGTTTGCAGTCTATGTTCACCCATCTTGACAAATGTTGACAAATAACCCATCTATAGACAAAAATCTTGACACCTTAACCCCCCCTGACAAATACTGCAATTATTGTTGCAACAGATTTGTGTACCAGTATTCCCTTTACACGTATCTTAATAAAACCCTTTTGTCTCTCTCCTTCAAAGACTGTCTTCAGAATTGTAGTGCTTGGGATCTGGGACTACATCGAAAACAAAGTTGAGGTATGGCACTGTTGCTCTAGTAACTGCCGTAAGAACTGATATCAAAACACAAAAACATCTCTTTTCTTTGCAAAAACAAACCAAAGATAATAACAGAAGAGATTTTGTTACTTTAAATAATGCCACACACCATCCCCAATCATATTTTGTTGGAAATTTGAAAAGGAACTCATCAGGGATTGTCATTTCATTTTCAAATAATATTTAGCAATCTCCCATCCTCATAACACTGGTATACTGTGGTGTTTATAGAGCCTATGTGTATGAGTATATGTATGCTTATATGAGAAATATTTATTTATACATCTGAATAATCTGAATAGTTTATTGTATTGCATGATACATGCTTGTCTATGCATGCTTCACTCAGGTGTTTGATGGTGCTGTCATCGTGCTGTCCCTGGCCCCCATGGTGGCCTCCACAGTGGCCAACGGGCCCAGCAGTCCCTGGGACGCCATCAGCCTCATCATCACCCTACGCATCTGGAGGGTCAAGAGGATTATTGATGGTGAGGCCAGCCAAACCCATGTGTCCATGCATATTGTATTATCAGGAGGTCTGTAACCTTTTTATACCTTCATTATTTGAGTTTTTACAAGGTGGGGCCAACTAATTTTGTGGAACAAAATGGGCTGCCCTTAGCAACACCAGGAGAACAAGGTCATTCAGTTCAAACAGCAGGCTAGAGCTATTGCATGCATCTATTTCTAACCTGCAAAAGTATAGTGGTTTTGAGTTATTTTAGCAGCCTAACCTTAGAGCCAAATGTTCAGCAATTTTCCCTTATTTACCTGAAAGCATCCAACAGATATGCGCAGGGCATTATTGTTACCCAGGTAGCCTTGCAATGACTAAATGACCTCATTCTCTCCATGATTATACAAATTATTTACTATTCAGAACAATATAGCTATTGATCAACCCTCAGAGTAAATTGCTGCCACTCTGCTACTCTAACTTTTATTGATCGTAAGGTCCTGGTTAAGTAGATTCAGAGGGGCCATAATGAATATAGTGGCTGTTCGCTCCTATGCTAATGCAGGCTGGTTCGATATCTGCTGGGAGGTCACCCTCACCACAAGCCTCTGACTGCATACAGGATCAGCCACACACAAACCACACAGGAACTCAGTGTGCACTTTGTTCATGTCCAGCGAGAAAGTGGAGGAGGAGTGTTGGTTTCCTGATACTTCCTCTAAAATCCAAAGTTAAGAACTACCTGTTATCACGTCCATCTTCTTCCCTCCATGTAGACATTTTTGTACTTAGTCTCACTAAAGGATACATAATATAAATTGTGCCAGTGTATGGTTCTTCATTTTAGTTGAATTCAATCAACCAATCTCAATTTCCGTTTCTTATTAATTTTAGTCAGTTTGTCCATCCTTTCTTACTGCAGCAAACATGCATTTCTATAAAGAGAATACTTCCTTACCTAAATTCAGGGTGGCTTAGGTAAGGAAATTCAGGGTGTCTCTTGTCAACACTTGAGTATTATTAGGTTGTTTGAATTAATCAAACAAGTGTTATTGAATTACTGGGACAAGTCACGATAACATGATTAATTGTCAAAAGCATTAATAAAATACAACTTTCCATGCCATTTATTCACACTGGCGAAACACATTCAGCAATGCTACAGTCTCCTCAAAGATTAATGCTTGTTATTATGCAGCTGGAGTGTAGATCTCCAGGGCATGAACTCTTGATTTCCCTGCAGCACACCTCAACCTGTTGGGTTTGATATATGTGAGTGATTGAGTCGGCTTGTTAGGCAGGCAGCAACACACCTCAGAGTAAAAATCACACTCGAACCAATAAAAACCAACAAACAGCCGAGGGTCCAGCTCAATTATGCTATGAGAGCCCCTCACAGAATTAACTTTGAAGTATATCACATAGTGCCAACTATTTGTTTTAATCCCCTGGGAGAGGAAGTATTGACGCGTAAGCTGCAGTGGAATATGTGGTAGGAAAAAATAAATTCAATTTATCAACAAATTGAGACATCAGATGTGTCAGTCTCTTCAGTCTCATCAGTCTCTTAAATAAGTCGACAAAAGAAGATCCAAGGCATTGTTCTTGCAAAAAGAATCATTGCATTTTGAGAGTAGCTGAAAAGCACCTGCTGCACTTTGAATGAGGTAGTTTGGTTTGGTATTTTGTTTTCTTTTCTTTTCTTTTCTTTTATTTTTCTGCAATAACCAAAAACTCCAGGTACTTCAATATTAGATAATTATAAGAGTACCAATTTTTGTGTTTGAGCTCTCCTTTACTGACCTCTTGGTGAGAAAATGTGATTTCATTTTTATGCCAGTACTGTTAAGGAGATAAAAATAAGCAGTCATGGCCTTGGTCTTGAGCAGAGCATTGAGGGTCATGGTGTTGGCCTCTGTGGCCTCTGTGATGTTGTGGGCTCAGCCATAGCGTGAATTACACTGCTCTGCATGTCCTGCCAGCAGCTGTCAGCACTGCTCCACCACACACAGACAAACCCGCATTGCACTCACACAGATGTAGTTTATGCATGTAAACACATACTGTACTCACACTGGTTCAAACAAAGACACACACAGCATGCATGTGCACAAATGAGCATAGACGTACATATAGTGCCTATATGTACACTTGCATTATGGCATGCATGCACGTGTGTACACACTTCCCTAATGTGCAGTTTTGTTATCATGCTCAGTTTGTATGGCTCATTTGTTATAATCCTCTGATTGAATGTCTCATTTTGTGTGGTCTCACCCCCACCCCACACCCTCTCTTCCCCAATGTGTATACTTCAACAAGACTATAAATAGGTGCAAGGAGTACATGGAGATGGTAGTGTGCTTTGCTGTGCTAACAGTAGAAGGTACTATAGACCCATCTGTACAGGGAGGGCTTGCTTCATTCTCCTCTTGCTGTTTTGACAAAGCCAGCTGATCTTAATCACCTCTAAGGTCCACTGTCACAATAACAAAAATACAATGATGAGACTGAAAATGAGACCAGAAGAAGTAATGTTATATTGTATATCTCTCATAGCAGCATCCTCCATCAGGACACACAGTATTACTATGTGTGATGTCACTCAGCTGACTTACAAATGTGATGGCAGACAAGTATGAAGGACCAATTGCCAACTGCAATGTTCACATGTACGTTCGGTATCTACATCATTAGGTGCAGTTCCTTGTTTACACCAACACCTCGCTCCTCCAGCTTGTGAGTCACATATAAATAAATCACGCAGACAGGGTCAAGAGGTGCAGTTACTGTTTGACTTAGCATTTTGAATCCTTGGTGCTAGACGCATCAGTTCCAGCATCTGAGAAATGGCTGGCCTCCTGAGAGTTTTGCAGACTGTACTGCCCAGAGGTTACTGAGACTGATGCGATAAACAAAAAGCATCCTGTCAGCAGCAGTGCCTTATTGATGAGAGAGGTCAGAGGAGAAAAGCAAGACTCATTCATGGCTAAGCACAGCTGATACAGCGCTGCACGATAGCAGTACGCACAGGTTCATCTCAGATCACACAACTCATAGATCCTTGAAGTGGCTGTGAGCACAAGAAAGCTGAAGCTCCAGTGGCTGTTTGATCACCAAAAGTGGAAAAATGTTGCTTGATCCAATGAGTCCAGGATTCCATGCTGATAGCAGGGCTGGTATTTGTGGTAAACATAAATCGACACATACGTCTTGCCAGTAGAAGCTGGTAGCGTAATATTGTTGGGAAAGTTTTCTTGGCACACATAAGCCCCATAGTACCAATTAAGCATCATCTGAATGCAGTGCACTTCAACATTGTTGCTGACAAGGCGCTGACATTGGTTTGATTTGTGCTAATAATGGCCCACTCAACCCCCACCGTGCTCCTGTCTGGTCTGGAGGTTCCCTCTTTCTATGATCCTTTCCCAAGATTTCTTCCTTTTGGGTTTTTGGGAGTTTCTCTCACCCACCATGAGAGTTTGGGTGTTTGTGTTCTACAAACCGAGGGCCAGTAAAGCCATTTGAGACTGTAAACAGTGATTAAACTTCAACTTGGACTCACAGAACTCAGAACTCACAGTACTTCCAGCAGGATAATGTGCCATTGTCACAAGATTGTTCTAGGACCATGACAGTGACTTTAGTATATCATCCATAAATCTCAACCCAATAGAGACTTGTGGGGTGAGGTTGAATGGGATGTTCACAACAGAAGTGGAGCTTAAAGCTGCGTGAAGCTGTTGAGGCAGCATGGACAAAGTTTCCTGTGGAACATTTCAGCACCTTCTTGAATCCATGCATCAAAAACTTAAGGTTGTACTGGAGGTAATAAGGGGTTGTAGGTGCATCACATAATATAGTCTCTAAATGGAGATGCAGAGGCAGCATTTTAAGGTAATGTGAAGTCAGGCTTTTGTCTTTTTTACAGCTGACATAATCAAATATGACACTTGTAGATAAATCACAAAGAATAATCCTGTTCAGCCTGAATGCCAATGGATCTTTGATTACTGATCCACCTATTAGCTGACTTAAATGACACATCACTGCTGAAATTCATGCAGAGCTAGTGACTAGCATCAGTATTCGATAATATTTGCACAACTGAGGACAGACAGGCAAGCAGAGTGAAGGATTAGTGGCCTACCAACACTGATTTCGTACTGTGCTGTGTGTATTTCACTAAAGGCAACTTAACCAACTGTCCAAGGCCTACCAGAACGTCCTCTCTTGGTTACTCTTGATGCCTCTTAACATCATAGCTGGTAGTCCTTTTCACATCATTTTAATCAGATGATTCAGTTACCTGAGATGCCTAATTATATTTGCTTGAAAACTCTGTGTCTGTGTCTGTATTTTGTCTTTCTCTACACAACCCCACCGCACCCCCCTCCCTACGCCCCACCCGCCTTAGCCTATGTGTTACAGGTTAAAGTTGAGATGGAATTGGAGATCCAGCAGTGTGAGAAGACCAAGGCAGTGAGAGAGGAGCAGCTGGAGCGTCTCACTCAGATCTGCCAGGAACAGGCAGTGAGTATCAAAACACATTCGATTTATTCCTCATGCGCTTTGGAATTTTCAAAGTTAGTTTGTGGGCTGCATACGAAGACAAGAAATGATTGGCACTGCCTGTCAAATGTCATGTTACTCCATACTTGTTATGGCACATGCATGGAGTAAAGTTTGAACTCTAAAAGTTGAGCCCTAACCTTGGCCTAAATTAACCCCTGAGATTACGTTCTCTTAAGGTGGTTTAAGACTAGATTCAGTTCAATTTATACTTAGATTTATGTTGTAAATTTCCATTCATTATTATTTTAGCCTTAGAATCTCTATGTAAGTCCCCCATCCACCGT
>OMLF01010179.1:0-23964 GCA_900302615.1 Holocentrus rufus
GAGAAGCTTCTGAATACAGCTCATACACCAGAGGGAAAGGCAGGAAGCCATCTCGCTGGAATTTACTTTCCTCCATCTCCCTGCTGCTCGCTGAATAGGGGTTCCCAATCAAAGTGCTTGTGACCTTTGAAAGAGAGGGCAGGGGTTTGATGGGGCTTTTTGTCAAATTGGGCACACAACGAGCAGAAGCACAGTAAGGGCCCATTTAGTGGTTGTAGCCACTGCATGCGAGGCTGAGCCAAGGGCTGCATTGCAGTGCCCACACTGGTAGTGCTACTGTATGAGTAGTCAGCTGTGACTTTGAGGTATTTTATTCGTTTCTGTATCCTTGTTTGCACAGATATATCATGTAATAATGTAGCAGGTGACTCATTTACACTCACTTTTACTTCTGCACCTGCATTTTAAGGGGTTGTATGTGTCTCAGAAATCACAGAGATCATATATAAATAATAAAAAATATAAATAACACAATATTGAGACATTCTGTAAATGTAACCATCATAAATAAACAAGACAATTGCCGAGACAACTGGGAACCGCCTACATGCAACAGTGCATTTATTACTGCGTGCCACCCACTGCGATGTCATGGGAACACTGTTGGATTGCTTTACGGCACAAAACATAAGGGGCTGATCTTTCGGGCACGTGGCAATCTTGTCAGGTAGCTCCTATCTACAGATCAACATCATAGCATTGTCCTGAATTCAACATATATATTACACAACAAAAATCGTCTCAGTTTTACAAATTATTGCACAGTATACTTTAAGCTTGCTAGCTTAATTAGTCAACAGGGCTAAGTTGCTATAGGAACAGCTAAAGTTAACCTGCGAAAAACCAAAGCTAACTAATAGTTACTACCATTTATAAATTTGGTTGAAGTGAGGAGTGTGTAGACCCAACTGGGGAAAAAATAAATAAATAAAAGGAATAAGCATGGAATCGGTGGTTGAACCTTCATGTTTGAATCTACATGGTTCTCATCTCTGGCCCACTGATAAATTAGGTTGGAATGTAAAGTTAGTCAACAGGAAAGTAAAGTAGGCTAATTTATAGATTTTCTGCTACATTACAGTAAACAGTAAATTTAACAACATATGCTCAGTTTTATGATAGGCAGGGGCTTGTGGCAAAAATAAGAATACCATAAAATTTGGATTTATTTAAGTTTAATGGCCACCATGTCCAAATATTTCCACATTATTTCCACATTATCTACCTCCTACTCTATCAGAGCTTTCAGAAAAATACAAGACTCATAGCTGTGATCACAAGTTGGATGTTGGCATGAATGCAAATTACAAGAGGGAATATGGTAAATACCAATGCTAGCTGTTGCAAAGTTAGCAAGCTGACACTGCTAGTCAACGTTAGCTAGTGAGGTTTAAGTTACCAAAAAATGCACTTGGTGATGATGTCACATGAAACAGACTACTGTGACTGTGTGTTAAGTTCAGGACAATACTGCAATGTTGATCTTAAGATAGGAGCCTGGAGTGCAAATAGAGCCTATGATTTCAGTGTTTTCACAATGACAAATGATGGAAGAAGTGAAATGCCGACAGAAAAATCTCCTCCAACATGCTTATCCTCTTCAAAGCAAGAGAACACCTTTGCTGCAACAGGAGGCAAAGGGAGTTATGAGAAATGTGGACTTCATTTTGGGAAACACTAGCACTGACAGTAACACTGGTATGAGATAGAGGCTACCAATCATCTCCAATTCATCTGACAATGATATATTGTTTAAAAATGCTACATGTAGCAGCTTTAATGCACGCTGTCAAATCACTGGATCCACTGTCTCACATTGTCTCTCTGAGTGCTTTAGATATTTTTAAATGGTTCTCGTCATTTATATGTGCATAATCTTTTGTCTGTGCTTCTCCTTTTCTCATTTTATCCTTCACTCACAAGGCCTGACATTCTGAAATCCACTTAAAACAATGTCTTGTCAAAAGAAATCAGACAAAACCGACATATGGAAAAGTATTCAACACTAACCCACAATACATCCATCTGCCCTCTTCTCTTTTGTACCACTCTTTATCTTGTCCTCCCTCATTTCTTCTCTCTGTCTCTCGCTCTCTCTCTCTCGCACACACCCTCGCTCTGTCTTGTTATTTTGCACCCGTGGGAGTGTGTGACTGCCACAGCCAGATGTGGTATTGTAGTGTTCCTGTCCTAACATCTGTGTTGAGATAAATGCATATTCACCATGACAATCTTTCTGGGCCCAATCACATGTACACACATGCATATGCATACACTGATGGATACAAACTCAGGTACACACACACAGACATCTTCACATGCACTTGCTAGCATTGTATATATATTTGTGTCCGTCTATGCACAATACACGTCAAAGATGCATGTTTATCTCTCCACCCCCGTACGCTCCTGCATGTCATTCCATGACATCAGTGCGATGATTTGTGAAGGCAAACGGCGCCTCACCATTTGTCTGTCAGATTGAAGTTGCCATAATGGATCCATACGTGATTGAAATAGCCTCAAATAAGGAAAATAATAACATGAGAAGGGGATGGAAAACGAAGAAACAAAGAGGGAGACAGGCTATACATGCTATATGTCCTGTGTCTGTTCAAGCAGCAGTGTGGAATACAAAAGAATGGCAAGAGATAGAAAACGAGACGAGATAGAGAAATAAGATGAAGGAAGAGGAGAGGAAGTGAGGGGGGGGGGCGAGATTAAAAAGAGGGAGGGGTGGCGAGAAAGCAGAGGAAGAGAAGACAGTTTTGCAGTGGTAAGTAGCGGAAGAGAAGACATCAGACAGCTTTGCAGTGGTAAGGAAGACTGCTAATAGTCTTGGCAGACTTACTGCAGCATTTGTGTCTAACTTAACCACCTCTCTGTTTCAGCTGGCACAGGCCCACGTGTGCTGCATAGAAATGCTTCCCGAGTGTCACGGTGCTACCTGCATGTTCAGCCTCACATGGCAACTCCCCTCTTGCTCGCTCTCCCTCCCTCGCTCCACTTTTTTAAATTTCCACTCGTCAGTTCATTCATGCTCATACCTGCTCAGGAGATGGAGATAGAAGGCAGGGTCCATCGCAGGGCAAACAGTAAAGCCCTGCTATACATGTAAAATCCGGATGGCAACGCACCATAGCAACATAATGAACATGAAAGGAACATGCAAGCAACACATAAAAAGGGCCAAGGACGATTCAAACTCAGGCCTCTCCGGCTTTGAGGCAATTCACCATGCAACAGATGATGAAACTGACAATACACCCAAATGATGTGATAGATGCTGCTGACAGATGGCTAAATAATTCATTTCCAGGAACATGCACTTTTTTGTAAATTAGGAGATCGCTATATATTGTTTATCCGCCGGCATGCATGCAAGTATGTGCCCACATTAATATTTAGCTGATCCTTTGAGCCACATCAGTTCACAACACTGTCTGTGTTGCTGTGTCTGTCTGCTAATGTTAATCTGATGTGACACTGACTTTAACAGCCACTTTAAATGTCTTTATTATTTTAAAACACTTAATGAGTTGCCCCTAGCATGAGAGTCTATCGAACTGCAGCAACAAAAACTGGTGGCGACTACTTTTTGTCACTCTAGCTCTTCTCCTTGTGCCCTTTTGGATGCAGTGTGACTATGCATGAATAGTTAATATCAAAACAAGTAATTTACCATTTTGACAGCTACTCGTACAAAATAATTTTTTAATTGTCCCGCCAAGGGCAAAAATAAAAGCAAGGTGCCCTTTAGTGTTGGTGTGCAAAGAACGCTGCTAAATGTGCTCATTGTAAGTCACTGTGGGTAAGAGTATCAGCTAAATGCCTCAAGTGTAAATGTAAATGATTCTGATCTGAAAACACACAGAGAACCATGCGTGATTGCTAAAATTATACTGATGTGTGAGGACGCTGCACACAAAACCAACACATGCACACACACACACATGCACAGCCGCACAGACACACACAAGCGTCTACACGTGCAGAAACCTACAGGCCATCGCCATCATCAACACGTACACAAATGCACCGGGCCTGAAGCTGATTTCAATCAACACATTTTCCCACATCTCTCTGGGGCTTTTGATCCTCTTTCTACTCCTTCCCCTCACAGAGGCCGGGGCACCCTAAGGACCTTTAAGCCGTCAGTCCTGCGGATGCACCAATCAATGAGAGGTGTATCCACCATGGAAGTGAGCCGGATAATAGAGAAAAGAGAACAATGCCGAGAACACCTATGTTCTTGCTGTGAGGCGGTTATGTGGCGACTTTGTAAACACAGGTAGTCTAACCCGGTGACGCCATCCCATCTAATCAGTATTTTAAATGTAGCTCATGTTTACTTTTAATGCATGACTAAAAAGCTGCTGATAAAAGGATGTTGCTTACTTGAGCAGATTACGGAGGTACAAGGTGCCCCCCTCCGTCCCCCCTTCTGCAAATACGTGTCAGTGAGGCTGCAAAATGTTGCGCAGAGGTCACTAAAATGTGAAGACATCTCCTTATCCTGATGGTAATTTTTTTTTTTCTAAAAAAGAAGACTTTTCATTAGAAAACTCATAAATGGCACAATAAATTCACGTCTTTAAACTGGAGACAGAGCGAGATTACCTCCATTGCACCACTAGCGAGGGGAGAGAAATCTCACAGAGACATCCATACACTTATCAGCTTCGAAATGACACAATGCTGGTACCAGGGGGACTTAAATATTAATTCCCAGCCTGGTGAATATAAAAATAAATCCTTTCGCTAATCGTGCCGGGAGATGCTCGCCGGCAGTAAAAAGGTTTTGTGTAAATTACTAAAAGATTAGTTCCTTCGCTGGTTTATCTACAGGTCCAAACCGCAGAGGTGCATTCCTCAAGCACCTAAAATTCCTCTCTAACTTCCAGCTAGAAATATAAGGAGGATTTACTACGTGTGTGCACACGTGAGCGTGTGTATGTGCGTGTACTGTAAATGTCCTAGCAGCGTCTTGAAAATCCTGCGATTGTCTCTGGTGAAACAAGATAATGTTGGCGCTTTGAAGGTGTAAAGCTGTGACAGGATGGTAATACCTGCACTAGATATCGCCACGCAGGAAGTTTTGGCCATTTGGACGTTTGTCACGTGTGACGAGTGGAAGGCGCACTCGCTGTTTTGTCATGGGATTAGAGAGCATTAGCCAAGGTGAGTGCCAGTCAGAACACACCCGGTTGTATTTATTTATTTATTTTTGATCTTTGGAAGGAAACAAACATTTTATAGGGGGGGAAAAAACATCTTAAGCTTCTCTCTCTGTCACGTACACCTATAAACACTGATTACTCTGGCCTATTTAGAGGACATTTCGCTTTGAGCATGGAGATGAAAAAGGCAGAGGCGTATTCGCTGCAACACACTCAGCAAAAAAATGTTCAAGCACCTTAGTAGATTAAGGCCTGCTTAAGGCCTCTCTTGGATATGAACAATGTACTTAATGGTGAAATACTGTCTGTTTTCCCAAATGAGACAGCTTCAATAACCCCATAAAAAAAATAGTGATCCATAACATTCTCCGAAACTGACCTGCATCAGCACAGCGCTGGAACGAAGAGGACATGAATCCACTTCCTTTTATGTCAAGATTTACTTCCTGTTGCACATAAAAGTTTATGAATAGCCTTCATGCTCACTACACTTCAGTATAGCCTTGGTCGCTCTCTCTTTATAACCTCAGGACTAGCTATAGGACACTTCTTGCCTGAGTCAGAGCTGATCAATTAAAAGGCTATTGATCTGTTATGGAGGCAGTGGGAGAGATAGCTGCAGGGATGTGGAAATTACTTGGCCACAAAAAGGTTTTCCAGAGCTCACCTCCACAATGTTAAAAACACTCTGAATTAACAGAAGATCCAATTATGTCAGCAAAGCAGCGGAATGCTTTAGACCGATGCATAGGCTTCACCGTATCATAGATCACTATGGCGACATGTGCTGCATTAGAAATGCATGGTCAGGGTGATGTGGTTAGCAACAAAGGGGAAACATACTGCCTTTAAGATAGCTGTGATTGAAAGTGTTTTCCAGTTGCGAGAATGAGAGCGCTCTCGTCGAGGTGTGACTGCACGGCTCGCTCTCGCAGTCTAATGTGACGCGGCGATTGAAAAACGACCCCCTGTCAATGCATTTCCAATGTGAGATCTGTGCATTTTTCACCGAGAGCTCAAGATGAAAGCCTTGTGCTTTAACAGATGATCGTGCACTGCTTGTTGTAGATCAAAATCATATAGATTACTGTGATATGTGCACAGACATGGAAATGTGTGTACCTCTTATGGCTGCTGATAAACACCTTTCTTTCAACCCCTTCTGCTCCACATTTCCTCCTCTCTCCTTCGTCACTTTCTCCCCGCTCTCAAGTGCAAATACACAGAAACTCACACAGACACACACACGCCCTTAGAGCTTAATTTGCAATAGAAGACTACTTCATTTGAATGTCTTTGATGTAGCGTGGCTTTGCTCAAACAGAGTATCTGATCCCAATCCCCTGCACAGATCCACGCTGGCATATCGGTATAACCACCAGCAGCACCCTCTTTTTTGTTCCTTGTGTCCAACTCATGCCCCCATTCCTCCCAAATCCATCTCTCACCCCTCCTTCCTCCATGTCATTCATTTGCAATTTTAACAAGCATGCTTACGTGCCCCATCATCCAGGTAATTTATGGAGATAGGGTCTCTGGCTTTGGTCCCCGGTGGCCACACAGCCTTGACACTTTGGTAAACTTAAGTGTGGCCTGCCCGGGTTTAAGGATAAGGGCAAATGTGGGAAGAGAGACAAAGTTGAGCGAGCAACGGAAAGTGAAGACATTAAGGTTTCTTCTTCAAAGACAGAGAAATAATGCGATAAATCACCAAAAGAAAAAATGGCCTAAGCTTACCCGAGAGCATTCAGCGTTGAGAAGAGGCAGGTGTCCCGTGAGCCATGCCAATTAGACACACACGAGGTGGGTAAATCCACCCACACACTTGCCGGCTATTGAGCATGTGTGGGTTTAGTTAGATGCATCAGGATGAAATAATTTCATAAATTGGCTTGCTACATGAACCGAGAGGTGACAGTCTATGTGGTAGGTGGTGAAAGGTGAAGTTGCCCTTGAGCGCTGTTCACAGATCAGCTTTTTGACACGAAATCGGTTTCACTCAGTCCTTTTTTTAAATGAATTGCTACTGTTATTGTTGGTAAGGTTAGTGTTAAGGCTAAGTCAGGTGGGTAAAAGGTTTTGGATAAGGGTTGAGTGACATCAAAATTTTATTTGCAATCAGGCAACTGCACCTGAGACTGTGGTCAGTTTGGTCAAGATCTTTCTTCTCCTTTTCTACAAATTGCTCTTGGAGGCTAATAGGGGGGTCAGCACCAAAGCCAGGTGTGTTCTAGAATGTTACTGGTCAACTCATGATGTAACAAGTTCTAGGTTCTAGAAGCGGGCGTAGGTCAGACTGTCAACAAAATGGAGAAAAGAAATTTAGAAAAAAAGAAAAAAAAAGAAAAATGTAGTTCAGAACACAAGGGCTCCAGCATTAGGTGCAAAGGGGGTTTCATTATTGGAGTGGCATAGAGCAACATGCACATAAGTCCAATCTCAACACCACATATATAGTGTCTCTTTGGGGCTAATCCTGTGCATACATCCTCACACATACACAGATGCGCCCACAGACTCCAACCAGCACTGACGAACCCACACAGCCCAGCTCTTATTGAAATGCTCTATTCTGAGTAAAAAGCACTCAAAATGTGCAAAACAGAAGCTGTCAGCCAGTAAAAGTAATAAAGATGATGTGAAAACGCAAAAACAGAGATTTAAGCCACAACATGCACAGCACAACAATAATTCAGTCATTCAACTCACGTATTAAATGGGAATATTAATCAGAATAAAGGTAAATATATTTTATTTGACATCCCGGCTGTTTTGTATCATACCCTGTGAAGCATAATTTAAAGCCAACAAAAGCAAGAGTAGGACGAGATCAGTGCAACACCCCTCAAAACTGTATTAAAAGTTGATCAATATCTATGGATTGACTGGTAACAACTTGTAACAAAACTGCTATTTTGTTGTGATTTTGTACAAAATCACTTTTATGCACACGGGTCATGATAGCAAGTAGCCTGCAATTGCAGGGGTAAATGAACAGGCACACGCTTCAAATAAAACATCTACTTTGCAGTGATGCCTGCCTGTTTATGGGTTTGGTAAGACTTAGTAATGTACAAGCGGTGAGAAGTAATTATACATCTATGACTGTTTTCAAGTCTTTAGTTAAGCTGGTTTTTGGAGTTTGCCTTGTGAGCTAAAAAAGCTTTGCAAAATGAGTTCTATGATCACTTTAGTCTTGAGAGCCTTTTAAGAAATGGGACCTGGGACATTCTAGTCCTATGTGACACTTTCTATGTGCAGGCAAGGCACCAGCCACTCCGTGTCCATCCCATGGCTGCTGCAATTGATCCGAATTTGGATGTAACAGCAAGAATCAGTGTGAGCATGGTTCTTCTTCTATTGAGTTGTTTGGAGCTAAAGAGGCAGGCAAGAAAGCAGCACAACCAGACGACAGCAGCATGCAGTAGGAAGTGGCACAGGCAGGTAGCAGCAGTATGTGAGATGCATAAACAGCAGAGCCAGCATGGCAAACAGCAGGGTGAGCAGGTGAGTCTGACAGCTTAAATAGAGCGCCCAATTGGTGAATGTGATGGGCATGCACAGCTGACACATCAGCTAATCCAGAGCACCGCACTGCTCCAGTTGTCTGCTGAAGTAGCTCTCAGGCTTCACTTCATTAGTACGGCACTGGGACTTTTGGCCTATGTTTAAATGATTGTATTTAAGTGCAGAATGGTAACAGTGTCACGATGAAGCGATATGCAACAGTGCACTGAGTTTCCAAAGTTATCACTGATCTATGTTGTGCTCTCATTTGTTGCAGTTGTTTTTTTTAGCCTTCCAATAGGCCACATTCCTGATGAGATAGTGCTAAAATGAAATAACAGATAGAGCTGTACCTAGTGCTACAGCTGTACAACTTAATGCAGTATGCAAACTGCAAGAAGACATTTTAATACCACCACTATTACTTTTGTTACTGCTACTGGCCCTGTAACTGCAATTTATCACTTCTAATACTATCGTTTTAAAACGTAAAAACAGAAAGGGAAATAAATAAATAATAAAGGCCATCCTTGAAAACAAAAAAGAACACAAAAGGGATTATCTTTTTTTTTAATTAACCCTTAATTTCTCATGAATCCCCTCAAATACTAAAAAACGTTATTATTATTGATAGTAAACACAATGACAGAACAGCTCAGTTTTCCATAATTTACACTGACTACATTAGGACTCTTTTGGTTTGTTTGAGGTTATGGTAGGGTAAAAAGGTAAGGTAGACAACTCTTTGTACATTAGATGCTGTGAAATGGTTGCTGTTTTCTAAAACGTCTGCTGTAGATGCAACAGGAGCGGGCTGATGGAGACGGTTTGAGTCCTCATCCTGTACATCTACTGACTTTCTTTCATGTTGGATGTAACTGAAGTTTGTCCTTGCAGGTTCGTCCTTTTGATCAAGACGATTCAAGCATTAGATCGTGACATAATGAGATCTAAAAAATATATGTGAGCACGGTACAAAAAGGACAGGATATGCAAAAAGGGAGATATACTTGGGTAGAATCGTCTGGGTCCCTAATCAAAGGTAAGATTTTCAAAGAAGGGACCTTGTGTGATTTCCACCTCAACTGTCATCTGCGAATGAGGGGGAAAAAAAAAAAACTCACCTCAATGCACTTTTCGCCCCAACCTTTTTGGCCTTCAAGAGTGTACACAAGGCTCCTTCTCTGAAGTCTTCATTCACTGGGTTTGTGTTTGAAGTATAGAGGGCGACATTCGTTGAGGCTAAATTGGGGAAAAGAGGGTCAGCATCAAATAAGCCTTAAAAGGATGCAGTGTGTTGAAGTGTCTTATCATAAACACTCCTTCTGGGCCTTGATTATTCCCTTGGGCCATTGATATCGAACCTGTCCTTTGACTGGAAATCGAACACGATTTAAAATGGACTTAGCATATCTCTTCTCTTCAGATCATGTGTGGAAAATCTTAAAGCTTCAGAAAAGGATACTATTTCTATTCAGACACACGGCCTGCAAGCAGAGGCTGCTGTCACAACAGCGACCATTTTATACACTTGAATTTGTTGTTGCTGTTTGCGGTTGTCTTTGTTGATGTCGCTGAAATTTCCCCATTCGCATACCTGATAGAGAGAGGCCGCCCACAGGCTTTCAATTCATTAGAGGCAGGGATTTTTGGAGTTTAGTTTTGATGCTGCCTGGCCTTAATTTGCCAGTTTACCTCTGAGGACAAAGGGGAGGCCGATAATGTGGCAGCACAGTCATGGCCGCTGGCACTCTTTGATGTGAAGAAAAGTCTGTTTCACTAATTACCCTGGTGGTCAGGCCGCTTGTTTTTCCAATGCCACATTTTTATGCCTCCTCTCTCAGTCAGGTTTTGTTTTTTTGTTTTTTTTCCCCGGTTCCTGGGCATATTCGCTGAGCCATGACATCTGATGTTGATATTTGCATCTGAATTAGCACACCGGATCGCTACGTATCGATCACCTGCATTTTCTACCTCTCTCTCTTTCCTGGCTTCTCATTTGTTTATATGTTTTCTCTGTCCTCTCCATCCAGTTATTCCTTGCCTCTCTCCTGTTCCTTCTCAATCCGTCCTTTCTTGCATTGTGGCCCCACTGATGGGACCGTATGGACTCCAGACTGTTGGCTGGGGCGATCGTGTCCACAATGCAGTCCGCCCCAACCACAGGCCAGAGAGCAGGTGAATGATGCAAAAACTATTGTTTGACATGAAATCCATACTCTGCAAAGTGGGTCAAATAACTCATAATCGCATAAATCAGCCTGGGACCAGGAGTTATTAATGGCTATTGCATGGGTCTGCAGGGGGGAGAGAGAGAAACAGAGAAACTGCCTAAAAAAAAAAAAAAGACCTATAAAGTGTAATATTTCACACTGGAGATGGAACAACATGAAAATAAAATGTTGTGGCCAAAATAATCAAAATTTTTGGTATTATTGTGATTGTGTTAAAATGAAATAATTTCATCATGTTTTGAATTGATAACAACAAATTAGCATGACTGTGAATAACACAACCACAACATATGAAATATATACAAGAAGACAACCCTTTCTCCAACTAGAACATGTTTACAACTTATTCAGTGACCACTGGATTTAAATGAAGGAAATGCATTGGGTGGGTGACTAAAAATGTAGCTAACAAGCTAATGGTGTCATCATGTGTAATGGATGAGTGGAGCCTACAGACACACGATGTATAAAAACACACGTGTTGTTTACAAGAGTAGACAATGCTAACTGATAGTTCCCATTCACAATAAAGGGTTAGTTCAGTTTTGTTGTAGTTATATGAGGTATTTATCCACAGTCAGTGTCTTACCTGCAGTAGATGCTGGTCGGCATGGCCTCAGTTTGGAGAAGCAGGCAGGAGAACCGGCACAGAGGCTAAGCAATGTACTGTTGTGGAGAAGGGCAGCAACAAAATGTATTTTAGTCACCTAAAAAAAAAGGCACACCTAAAAAAATCAATATCAGTGTAAGTATACGCTATATTTAGAATACTCTGACCGTGTGACTTTGCCATCAGACAGCCTTTTCCTTTGGCACTTTATTTTCTCAACTATAATACATTGCGCGGCACCAGTCCTGCAGAAATACTGAAGTTCAAACCCGAACTAACCCTTTGAGCTATCTGTGAGCCCAACAGACAAAGAAAATGAATTTACTGGTTGATGTTGACTTTGGTTGATGCTGGATAGTACCTACCAGAGAAACATGACTTTTTAAAAAAGCTAAAAGCTAATCCAAAACGGTTATTGTGTCACTGTCAATTTGAAACAGTGTAACTATTTTCTAATGGTAAAACCGGTCATCATTCCATCCCTTTTCCACACAGTATAACCATAAGACCTCTCAAAGGCCAGATCACACCGCATTAAAGCTCCTCACCACAGCTGACAACTGTTGCATTATTATGCCCAAATTGAAATGACCATCGCTATTCTCTGGGCATGCAAAACCTATCCTGGCTGTGTCGTGCCCATTTTTAGGAGTCGGGGTTCCATCTTGTCTCCTGATGAAGAGCTTTGTATGGACCACCTGCGCTCAGGGTCTGGACAAGCAACACTCTGATTACAGGGTGGATGGAGTACATATGAAGCCAGGGGAAGCAGCACCCTGCTGGGGCTAAGTGGCAGTTTAACACGCAACACATCCTAGGGGTTGCCTGTCCACCCCGAAAGTGGGCACGGCCGTGATGCATGAGATTGGTTTGCTGAAGGACACAGAGGAGCAAAACAAATCGGGGAGAACGGAGCGTAGAGAGGTAAACAGGAAAGAGATTAAATGTTTGTAACGGGGACAAAGTCAAGACCGAGTTTTATTTATTTATTTATTTACTTTTAATTTTGTCTTTGAAACATTTGGATGAGGATTTTATTCCTGACCAAAGTGACATAGGGAGTGCGTGTCTCTGGATGATTATATGTGTGTTTATGTGTGTTGGGACAGATGGCGCCTGCGGGGGTGGTGAGTGATAGAGTGTGTATCAACCCAGTAATGATAGTATTAGCTGAGAGAGCTGCAGGTGGCTCATCATGATGTTTGTCCGCTAAAGTGCTGACTTCAGTCCCTGGGTTAAGAGACAATAGTTTCTACTGTTGAGTGGGAGTTTCCATTGTCCTCTCTCTCCAGCTATGGATATACTTTTGCAATGCAAGCTTAATGTTAAAAACTAAACCATGCAATGTATATTGTAACACAGCACAATATATAAACTGTTTGTCCTATGGAATTTGGACTTGTGCATGGGGAGGCAGGAAAAAAATAGAGAATTACTTTCTGATTTTATTCGGCCTCCCCTGAGGGTCAAAACAAAACAATCTGCTCTTACAGAGATACACAGCGCTGCAGTGTTAAATAACTAATACTATCAAAAAGGTGCTATTTGGAAAACAAGGGGGGAGTACTAATGAGACAGGACATAATGTTTATTTCCAAGTTAAAAAAAAAAAAATAAAAGAAAAAAATGAAAAGAAAAACAAACTCTTCGCCAAACAATAACGAATGGCAATCACGGCCAAAACACATTTGTAAACCTCCTAAATTAAAGCGTTGCAATCTTTTTTCACTCTGAAATGTTGTGGCTGGGATTTGAAAATTAGCACTTTTTTTTTTCCTCTACCAGTTGTTACCAACAAACGGAATGATTGCCAATTTCATAAGTATTTGGTGATTGTGTCCCTTCTTCCAATACTAAAAATGCTGCCAGTCGAAGAAGTTCTGAGGTTCTCCCAGCTGATGAAATATTTGCACCTTATCATTGATTTTTCCCCCCACTCTCCTCTGACATACAATTGGACTTGACTTGAGTCTTGCGGATGGAGTGGAGATGAAGGGAGTAAGACTGAAGGCCTGGATGTGGCTACCCGCTGCTAAATAGGATGGGGGTCTTTGACCTGAATGGTAAAGAATGTTCTTTGTGAATCTCAACATGGTGTACAGTCTGGGCGAGGCTGGCACAGGGTGTGTGGATGTGTGTGGACGGCAGCTCTGATGAAGAAAACAAAACCTGAGCACCCTTCCACAGACTCAACTGCCTCCTGCGGCATAATCGTGCTCAAAATTCCTTATTACACATGCATGAGATGAATTAAACGCACTACAAAAGGATCATCTTTGAGGATCACTGCCTTTCCTTGCAATACTTTGCTTTCAAAGAAAAAGAGTAGGACGTCCTGCAGTGTATATGACATGTCCCATTACTTACAATATTAGATAATGTGTTCTTTCGCCTCGCTTGGCTTTTACATTAGCCCTTAAATCCTTTGCTCCACCATCATAATAGTTACATGCTTCTGTCTTCATGGTCTTTACGATGGGGAAATAGTCAAAAATCAGTTCATCAGCTTTTTTTTTTCTTGGCAAGGCAGTATGTTTGTGTCAGCCCAAGAATTTCAGGCTGTGGTATATCTGTGTTACATGTAAGCTTGTTAGCATCAAGGGAAGATCAAAACCATACTGGTGAGATGCACTAAGTATAGTGAACACATCAATAATGTCTCTACATCTGCAGTAATGTATTTTCTGTTTCATCTGCTCCCCGGGGAATGAGCTTGTAGGGGCTGCAGTGCTCTTCAATCCACATATGTGCTCTGTACAGTCTCCTCAAAAGAAATGATATCTGAATGTTACATGGCCATTGTTCAAAGAAAGATAATTACTGTCACTGACCGCAACTAACCATGCTTGCTTGCCTGACAGGAGCCTGCATTAATCATGTTCACAACGGAATGGAAATGAAATTGCCTTCATGCCGTCAAACTACAGTTGATTGTTGAAGGTATATTGTGGAAATTACCTGTTTTTTTTCCTGTAGGTAATTTGCTCTGCTTTATAGCAAAGGTGCAGTACATGAGTAGGAGGGAGTTAACGGAACGTCCAACCAATATGATGAGAAAGACAGACAGAGAAAGACAGACTGAGGGAGAGACATTAAAACAGATGAAAACAGTAGATATTCGACGTCACATTTACATAACCTGTGTTGGGAAAAAAAAAATACAGTAGTGAGGAACAGGGGGGCGAAGGGAACAGGAGGGGGAGATTAAGTAATTATCCTTTCAAGCCTAATTTGAGGTGCTGTTTGAAATTAACCTATGCAAATGAAGTGGCTAAATCACGCTGAAGACCACAGTGACTCAACCAGTACCAGAGCAAGACTGGTTTTCACATCTTATCACAATGCTATCAAACACAAACGGAATAGCGTAGAAAAATATACACACTATTTACTAAAAGGGTAAAGCAGCTTGTGTTTGGTCCCTTGTATGTCAGCAGGGTTTTGAAAAAATCAAACCGTCCAAGGCAGGCGCGGTCTTTTTGCAGAAACATGATCTGGGGTTTGACAAACCAGAAATTGAACTGCTATCAGTTAAATTATTGTACTGGCATCGATATGGGCAGTGGACAGTCAATCAGTGCAACTGGCAGCATGTGGCTAGTTTCCCGGGACTATCTAAGACCTGAATGTCCTCAGCCCTGCTGGGTTCTCTACACCCCCCCCCACACACCATGCTTTTGTTTGTTTAGTTTTACACTTCACAGCACCTTTCGCTCACTACTTTCACACACATCCACCCACTTACATTACTGATATTACTGAGTGACACATCTTAAATTTTGGCATGCTTTGGGGTTGTCAATAAATTTGGTTATCAGCTCAGTTCTGAATCCATGCGTCCTCCTACTTTGTCATGGTTTATGAGCCAGGACGTGACAGTATATTAGCGTTATCGCATCTCAAATTAAAGTTAATATTACTGATGAGCTTTTGTTTTCGACTATTTTGACCACTTACACACTAATAAAATACACCAGGGAGTAAGCTGTGTGTAACAAGCTGTGGTTCAACATTATTATTTAGAAGTCCAATAACCATCATATTAATATTACTCAGGGCCAAAAACAGCAGTGCATCAGATGATTTTCAAATAACACATTTGGCATAATCCTTAACTGGCACAAGGCAGCAACCATGACCTTCATTAATGCCCTACAACAGTGCAGCATCCCTAGTGTCTGTGTGTGTGTGTCTGTGTGTGCGTGTGTGTCAGTATGTACAGACAAACAGCGGTCTTGCAGCCGAGAAGAAAAGAGGAAGTGAGCCGCATGTGTTTAACTGCCGGAGATGAAATTAAAAGTGGTGATTTCCCTGTCGACTGCTCCCTCTAAGCAGCTGCTTGCCTCTCTTTATAGTGAACATGTCGTTATTTATTTCTTTAAAGCGTGTTTATCATGCTCTCTCACCCCACCCCTCCGGTGCACAACCACTTGCCAACTCTCCCTATTCAACAGTCAGGCTTTCATTCTTCCATGTGCTCCCTCACTCACTCCTCCATTCCTCTGCAGGTTTGCTCTTCCTGGTCCAGGGTCGGCCCTCCATCCAGGCTTTTGTTCGGGGCACTTCAGAGTCAAAGTCAGACTAACTTCATCTGTCGAGTACAATAAAAGCACAGGATTTTGTCTTTGTGACATTTAATCAAGGACTGTGCTAGTCCTATTGTGATTTCTCATCAAGAGTTGTGAGCGGATCTGTCTGTCACATATATCAGGTGCATAAGTTTGAACAGAATATGATTTGGCAGAAGTCAATGCTAATTTACCACAGTTCACTCCCACTCATGTTCAAAAAATGTGAAAAACTGCTCAGTGAAACTTCAAACTTTCTCCACACTGGCGAGTCCATCAAGTATGTTAGCTAAAATGGCTGTTTTACTCTGTTATTTTCATTTAACATTCGCGCATGAATACCAAATGTGTTCCATGTTCAAGGCCTGAAGAGTTTTTGGGTCCACAGTTTGTGAATGACTGAGTGTTGATGGAAGTAGTCCTGCTGGAGCTGGCGAGATGTCAATCGCCATTAAGCAGAATCTGAATGCACCTGGAAAAAACATTTTTTTCTTCAGGTGTACAAATTTTATTAGATTTATGGTAATTTTCACAAACATACACACCAGCCAAGTTTTCACTACCTATGAGAAGCAACTTTCAAGCTTCACAGAGCAGTTGTTACATAAACACATAACATAAATGAGAGTGAATTGGGTTAACTTAGCCCTGACATTTTAGCTACCAAAGCATATTCTGAACATACTTAGGCAACCAATATTTGCAATGGACAGATAATCATGACTGTTGACAAAAAGCCAATAGGACAGGCAGGGTTCTTCAAAGTCAGCAGCTAACACAACAATCTACAAGCACCAGGGTTCCTACGCTTTTTCACTGAAAAAATTTCAAAAAATTTTCCATGACTTTTCAAGGAGCCATCATAAAATGTCCATGACCATTCACAACCTATGAGTACATGAGCAGAGGTGAAACTGAAGGATCACAACGTAGTCTCACATGGCCGCGTGTTACATTATGCCAACAGCTACAAAAACTTGCACATCACAACGTTATGTGGAAGATTATCCGTGGAAGATGACTGTAATCAATTACATTACAGGCAACAAAATTAAATTCCATGACTTTAATGATTTTGCTTAATTTCATGACTTTTCCAGATTTGAAAAATGAGATTTTAAAATTCCATGACTTTTCCTGGTTTTCAATGACCGTGGGGACCCTGAAGCCCACAATGCACAGGGACAACAGGGTTTTTTATTCTGTACAAAATGAGACAAGCAATAGAAGGTAAAAAATACAATCAGTAGACATAATATAAACGTGTGTGTGCATGTACTATTGCATTGCTACAGTAGGTGCAATCAAGTTGCACAGCACAGTGCGTGGTTGCCGTTGTAGAAGGGAGTGATGGACATTATGAAGATCTTGTTTGGGATCATCTTGCGATCTAAATGCAAATTTAAGAGGGGTGTGAAAGCACGGAGGAAGTTATTACCTACATGGCTGGCTTTGATGAACAGCCCGCAGCATTTGAGGTAAATACTAAAGTGGAGAATTGCATCCATGTGATTAAGATGATTAATTACTCTTTTAAATGTATTCCTTTTTTTTTACACCTCCTTCAACCTCAAGCAATCACATTAGGAAGTGTGCTCAAAAGCCGTGATGTTACCTATTTGGGAGCGTTGTGAATTCAGCTGTGAAGGCTGGTGCATGCGTGGGGAACACCATGTAATCAGTACACATGTAATGCGGCCAAGCCCATGTAAGCAGACTCCTTTCAGAGAACACTGAGGTAAGCAAAAGATATGTACAGAATATGTCTGCATCATGTAAAAATAAACCATGGTTGAAGCTAATATGAAAGTTGAATAAAATTTGCAGAATCAAGTGATAATATAAATCTGGCCCAGTGTAGAATTCCTCATCATTGAGCAACATTTTATTCTGTGAAATGTTAATAAATAAATAAATAAAAAGGTATCCCTGGAAATTGTAATCCCCTGACATAGGAAAATGTTTACCCATGCCAGTTTTTGGCCTTCCTTTGAATCTCTTTTAAATACATTTTCACATCTGACATGTTTTGAACCAATACATATTTGTGAAAAAGCCAGCAATTTATGTCACTGTTTTGCAATGATTCCCAAGGACATTCCCACAGACAGCCCAAAGGCAACCAAGACATATGCTGATGTGACATCAGTAGGTGACAAACCCACTTAAAGATAAACTCTTAAAAAAACATACTTTCAGAAATAAAAGTCACCTTTAGTAGGGAGAAATACTGACTGACTGAAATGAAAGCAATTTTTCTCCTTTTGAAATGTAAATGTGCAGCGATTTGCTGAATACCTTTGAAGAAATCATGTTATTAAGAATCAGGTGTCGCTATGCAGGGACCATTGATATGGAGTTCATAATCTTAAATGAAATATATTTTTTCCTGCCTGCATTTTTTTCCAGCCCTTTCACTGCTTGCTGAGTGGTGAGGGGGCTTTGTGCGCAAAGGTCATAAGGCTTTCATGGAGCTCACACTCACCTGCTGTCAGGCGAATGTCATCACTACCTTTAACACATAGCAGTGATTCTTTTTACAGCTCTCCTTGCACTGAAACACCTTTCATAATATTTATACGCATACAGGATGCAAACCACATGCTGATGCTTTTTGTTCCATCGTGATGAAGAATTTATTCGGGCGCCTTCTAATCTAGATAATATCACAAAATAACATCAAGCTACCCAAAGCAGCATGGATTTTTAATACGCAGCAACCGCTGTGATATTGACTGTAAGGCATTGTTAACAAGAACACAATAAGAGGTTTACTGATATCAACTTCCTCTACACTTTCAGCCAAATTGTGTGGGCCAGATTGGAATTTATATTTAGGATAAAACACTGTGGACACTCTGAGGGCATTTATTAACATCAGATCACAGCCTTGATCCCACACTCAGAGTATGTTAATCACTCTGTCTTATCTTATTGGTTTTTCTGATTAACAATTCCATGAGCATATTTAATTAAGTTGAATCAACACTTTCAGAATCAATTAAACTACAATTGTGGAGCCCACACAAATTTCAATGGATCTTTTGGGGGAAAAAATAAATAATTACCGGAAGAATACCACATATTTGTTTATGTTGTTGCTACTATTTTTGATAATTGTGTGCCTAGAATCCTGAAAACTTACTTATTTTTTGCCATTTTGAATAAATAAGCCTGAACTGGAAAAAAACATGCACAAACATAATTAAAAGGGGCATTTCTTGAAAATTTATTGTACAGTAGATACAAAGAGGCCCTTGCATAAGAACACCAATTCACCAGCTGGTTGGTAAAAACACCAATTCAAGGCTATCCCTTTCATAGTCAAATTGTGTTCATATCTCCACCACGGAGTTGTCATAAAAACTACTAGAGATTCCATTGAGATGAAACTGGAGAGGATTGGATTACTTATTCTGTTTGTTCAGAGCAAAACAGGGCTTCAAATTCACTTATCTGTGACTCAAGGGTGCTCAAGTATCGTTTTTCTCAGGTCTGACGAATGAGGATATTGCAGAAGTTGTTTGTTCTTTGACAGTGTCTTGGAAGAAAGCTACGAACTTGCGTCTTGAAAGAGAGTTGTAAGGGAGCTTTGTGGCCCAGGGATTCACGCAGTGCTACAGCAGACTTTTGAGGCTCTCATATCGGTTGCAGAAATGCACCTTCATTGTTATGAAAATGAGGTTATTCCATGCTTAACCCTTCACATTTGCACTCTATAATAAGATGTATGCAGGGGTTAAACCGGGGTGGATCCAGGTGGAGTACGCCTCTGAGTCATAAGCTTTCGAAAGTCATGCAGAGATGAGCCCCAGCACTTCAGCCTTTACCACAGGTGTCTCCTCCATACTACAAATGCCTTCATGACTCCACACTTTTAATTCTGGGAGCCCACACGTCAGGTACAAGTACAAATTTTTGCCCTATTAAATACAAATATCCCATGAATAAATACAAAAATGCAGATATACAAATATAATCAAATAAATAAAAAGTGAGTCATAGTGTTTTTAAAGCTAGACACTAAAATAACATTAGTAAATAGCATATGATACCATATCACTCAGGGTCTGTGTGTGACCTTGTGTAAAACTTGTTCGCCTGAAACTGGCCTTTCAATAATTTCTGGGTCATTTTGGGGAATGTGGGCTGCCATTTGGTGTAGGAGCAACCAGTAATGAGCTGGGTTGCAGCTACGAAACACAGGGAAATCATAGCAACAACAACAACAACGGCTGAAAGCTGTAAGAAACAAAAGAACAGTGAAGCTAACAAAAACAGGGGTGAAAAAAACAACAACATTGTTTTCAATTCCAGATTGGCTTGCTGTCTCCTTCTTCAACACCTGTTGTGGGCTCTCCAGATGCTGGCTACCTCAGCCTGAGGCTAGATACTGTTTAAAGATGGACGGCTCATCAAGATGAGTGACAAGTGTTGGGGCGAAGCACGATTATCTTGTAGCACCCACAGTTACATAAGGAACTGAAGACATACTTTACATATCTCTGTAATTTATTTGATGGGAAAGGCTTGGGTATAAGGTTGTTTGTTTATGGTACATGTATGGCATTACATTTCCCAAGAAATGGCTTCTATTCTTTGGGTGACAGTGCACACTAGCAAAAGATGTTCATGTACTTGGTGCAATGTTTTCTAGTAGCCTTACTAGCAAGCTAAACAGTTATGATGCTGTTAGGAGTTCAAATGAGCGATTGTTATTTTGTCATGCTAGCTTGTCATGTTAGCCTTGCATGGTAAGTTCCCTACTACATATTTTGAATACGTATGAAAAATAACTTGGGAAGCTATTTATTGTCAGTGGGTACCGTAGTGTGGTAAACATGAATAGCTATATACTGACTGAATTTTAATAAAACCAGGCAGAGGAATAAATATCACTTCAGTTGATCGTGCATTTCATCATGGGATCTAAACATTTGGTAGATTATGCATCAAGTAATCTGCAATGTGCTGGAATTACCAGAAGTGAATCAGGCGGAGATGACACTGATTGTAGTGTCATATTGTAGCTTTATACAAGCATACAATAAATCACCCCTGTTGATAACCCACATGCTTGTAGCCTACCTCGCGGAATACTTTGAAATGTGACAGGAGTTAGTGGTCAGAACGATGATGAAAAGAAATTTAAAAAAACAAAGAGCTCTTTCTTGCACAACTGTGAGGATAAGACAGCATGTTTTGTACATGCGGTGATTAAAGTTCCATTCATTGTACCTTAGTAATGGATCTTCATATCATGTTGCCAGGCTCGTTTGTTTTTAGACACAATAGACAGCCTTGATGTCAGTTAATGTCACCACTGTCGCAAGAACTGCAGAGAACTGTCATCCAAATTACATTTGGAGGACCAGCTAACTGAATTTGTATTCTGCTCCCCCAACACCATTCCTCGACCAATTGCTTTGTTAAGATGGGGGATCAACAGCAGGAACAAAAAGCCAATATATTCACATCGTGTCATCATTATGTTGGTTGACACTTCCTGCACTTGTCAGAAATGGTGCAATAAACATAGTACTCACTCATGGGGGGGGCATAAATCTCAGTAAATCTCTCCCCTATTATTCCAATTTAACGAGATGTTCTACAACAATATTCTGATTGTATTCTCCAGCCAGCAACTGTGTTCATTATGATCAACTCAACAGTTTTTCTGTCCACCCTGCTGGCACAAAAACTGCATGCACAGCTTAAAGACTTATGAAACTCAAAGACTGTATCCACGGTATGTTTCTGAGCAACATGTATGCCACCATCTTACTGATTTTGTGCTTCCACGTCCAGCGCAATGTCTAGCAATGGATCTGTGAGATTTTCAAGTCCATCAGTTTTGAGTGAAAAAATGCAAGGAACTTGTTTTTGTCTCTTTAAATTACAAGGACAAAGAGCTGGGTACTTAGTTTAGTCTATATATGCATTGTCCATTTGGTTTGGGATTTATCCATTCTAGCTAGTGCCTTTACTATGAAGCCCAGCAACTGGAAATGCACAGACAAAGGCAAAAATGGGTGGGACGCTCAAGGTCAATAGACGCCTTAAACTGAAGGACATGAAGATGGCTACTATTATTACAACAACACTGAACATACAGCCACTACTGTATATTACGTTTGAAGGTGAACAGTGTCAAAAATATAGCTCATACTTAATGTATTTAGATTAAGATTTTTAAACATTTCTTCCAACAGGGCTTATTAAAGACTTGACATATAGTGTTTATAAACTGTATTATACAACAGTTAGATCCAGTCAAACAATTTGATTGGTCAACAGGCATTCCATCAGTGCTGATATACAGTATTCTGCACAGTATACAGCACTCTGACGTTTAACTATATGTATTACTATGCTTTACAAGTGTAGTACACAAGTGTATTCAGAGCTGCTAGCTAGCCTGCGCTAGTGTGTAGACCTATGCAAAGTAGCAAGCTAGCATGCGGTCGGGAAATTGTTTTGCTTAGCAATCGCTTGAAATCTGACTGACCTATTTGTGCTGGCCGAGCGTAATAAATGTTTTTACAAATCATAATCTATTACCCATTACTACAGTATAGCTCATATACAGTATAGCAGCACTCCCTCTCGTGTGATATTGCTTAAATATTCCCCACCACTGGACATAGTATGGTTCAACAGCTCCACCACTGCTGCTGTACACAAGCACACACATACCTGCTGACCCTGATGAACCCTGGTGATAATGTGGCTCCAACACATTACAAATTCCATTTTAACCCCTGGGTTTATGTTATACCCTCCTAATAGTCCACTTTACTGGTGCTCCTAGTTACCACAGTTTAGTCTTGCAGCCCGTTTTAAAACAAGCCCAGACCTATACCTGCTCTGTGTCCTCCATTATTGCTTTTCCTTCCCCTTCCCTCACATGTAATCCATTTTTCATGCTGGCTGTGCAGGGTTTCAGTCTATTTTATTTTTCTTCTCTGGAGAAAGTGGTGTGTGTGTGCGTTCTTTTTTTTTTTTTGTCTTCTTTTTTTTTTTTTCTGGGAAAGCAGTGTGTGCTGTAGCCTGCTGAGCCCAGGCAGTTGGTTGGGTACACCATGTGCTTGCTGAGCACTGCTGCCGTCTGGCATGGATGCTAGCAATTATCACCACCAATGGCCGATTTGCTTAAATGAGACTTCTGTCTGTCTTTCACACACTCCTTCAAGGTTCTTTTCTTACGTGTCTCTTTGATCTGTCTGCATTTCTTTGTCCAATCTTTGGAATTTATCTTGAAGTCTTGAAGTGGACGAAGAACCGAAGAACAAACTGTGTTAAATTGGTTTATAATGTTAGGTACATTGATAGACGCAAAGGAAAACAAACAATGACGATGGGTGCCCCCATGCTGGGAAATATCGCATTTGAACCTGTTAACAGCCTTGCTAAGAGCATAGGACGAAGCACCTCACTGGTCTGAAACGTTAAGAACATTCATGAAGTTTGTTCCCATGGTCACAAGGCAATGAAATAAAAGCATTTAAGCTCGTAAAAATCAAACATGTGGGCTTTATACCTGCAATAGAACATCAAGCTGAAAGGTATAAGGGAGTGTCTGCTCGCCTTTATCACTAATGGGCCCCAAACTGCAGCGCTTAGACTGAATATGAATGTACCTTCAGTGAATTATTAATGTTGTGGCGCGCTTCGTATTCTGCCTGGCACTTCCAGGGGTGATCCACCTCCCACGCGGATTGGAAGCTGTCACCTGTAATTGGAGAAATCACGACAGCACGGAGTTAAGTGCTCCACAGTCCCCGGGTGAAGAATCTGACGCTGCACACTGCAGCACCGAGAGGTGAGAACATTTTTCTCTGTTTTTTTTTTTTTTTTGGGGGGGG
>OMLF01010179.1:23984-38663 GCA_900302615.1 Holocentrus rufus
TCTCCACATAGCTTTCTTTCTGAATTTTTTTCTATCTCTCTATCTATCTATCTATCAATCTATCTATCTACCTATTTATCTATGTCCTAAAGATACAGTAAATGTAAAAAAAATTGCAGGTACGTTCTACTATAGTTATATATTCTCTATCGCACAAATTTATTGAACGCTTCAGTTTCAGTATATAGTGACATAAGTTTTGAGTTTTACTATGTGGCTCTGGGCAGTGTTTAGACAGCCAAACAGACAGATACAGTATTCAGCCACTGTTCATGGATCAAGACAGGCTACAGTGACTTTGGTCATGAACTTTGACTTGCTCCACAACCTACCCATTCTAGTCAACATATTCCACAAAGCGTGTGAGCTGAACTGCATCTGATGAAAAAATATGATAATGTTGCCGAAGACATTCACGTAGACTCTGTAGCACATTCGTCTGACAGAGTGACAACTCTGTGTACAGCGCATGGAGCCTGGGTCCTGCGGAGCGCCCAGGGCACAATCAAACCGACAGCTCAAGGCAGACGTGGACCCCCGTGTCCCGCAGACAGGGACGAGGTTGTTGGCACAGCAAGGGGTTTTGGTCGTCCTATTGCCCCCGAACAAAAGGATCTGTCAGCTTCCATGACAGGAGCAAGATTGTAGGGCTTCATCCTGGGCCAACCCTGGCGTCTATGGTCCACAGGCAGGTTCTGGCAGGTTCAGCAACCGTTGCTCTTAGAGGCTCGTCTTTCTTTGTCGTGTCAAAGAGACAACAAAGAACGGGAGAGACGAGGTTCATTTTGATGGAGGTTCAGGCCCGTGTAGGTCATGTGTGAACTGGTGACAAGGTCCAAGGATCAAGCCCTTCGGGGACATTTTTTGAAACTCTGAGACGCAGCGTTCCGGGAGCGAGAAATCAATTTTGATGTGGTAAGAGTTGTCTAAATTTGATAAAATACAAAACTAGGGCACGCATTTTGCTCTGCTTCACAGGAGTGTGCACTTTTGTCAAGAGGAATTCATGCAGTCTGTTTTTAGCACCACAATTGGAACTTAATCACTATAATCCATTCCTTGGATTACCGTAATACCTCTTGGTGATAAACCATCTGCATGAAAAGGTGCTTCTATGTTATCTGTTGATGATAAAATCAAAGTTCACCTACCATGGCATGTAAATCAACTTTAGTCATTTTGATGGTTAACCTAGCTTCATATTGAGTGCATCTTCTTTCCGCATTGATTCATTATTCTTATCAATTTTCCATATTTATGCCTGGCATCGTGTTGCACTTAATTCTTTATTAGCTGCTATTTCCACTGCACACTGTATAAAAAGTTCTGGGGAAATATCCATACACTGGTATGTTGTGACACAAGCCGATTAACCTTAAACCCAATCAAATCATTTCATCTCCTCTTTAAAGTGGAAGAGAAAAGTGCAATATTGGAGCAGATCTGAGAGACAAGATGGTTTGTGTTCTGTGAAATGCAAATTCAGTTGGTATGAAAAGGAAATGAGAGAAAAAAAATGTGTGCCAGCAACAGTTAAATTACTTGCTAGAGAAAAAACACTTGGAATATACACAACCATAAAAGGGACTTAATGTTTTAAGAAAACTTGGAAGCAGTTGGGGACAAAATGTTCATTTAAGAAGATATATTTCAGTACCTAATGCATGCATGTATTTGGATATAGCAGAAATAAGGTGTTTGGATATAGCAGAAATAAGGTATTTGGATATAGCAGAAATAAGGTGAATAAATGTATCTACTTTTTGAATATGAATCCTTTAATAATGACACATATTAAAAGTGTTATGGCCTTATTGTGGGGGCATAGTACAGGTCAAAGCTTCTTAAATTCATCTGAAATTATTTGCTACTCTATGCTGAGGCTGGGTATTTTTTTAGAATCAACTCAAATTTAATGCTCTATCACAGCTTACAATTGGCAGAGCTACAAAGACAGTGTGTCTCAAACGGTGGGTGAAATCTATTACACTGAGGAATTCAACATTTAGAATAGAATATTGAAGTTTGCACAAGGATATACACACAGGTATACACCTATTTCCATCATTTGACCACAAGTCATTGCATTTATAAGCCTCTGATATCCCTGGTCTACAGTAAATGAACAAATATCAGTTAGATGAATTGACCCTCCCACTCCACATCACTTTGAAATTCCCAATTTCCATTTTTCTGGTTGCAGCCCCATAATCAAGAACGTCTCACATTATGATTTCTACATCTATCAGAATTATGGATTACATTGGGGATTAGGGAATAATGTATTTTATGCAGTGTTTGCTAACAAATGTGTACCATATGCGTACCATTCCTTTGTAATGAGGCATACGCACAAAATAATTAAAAAGGCTGAAAGATTGCTAATTAGCTTAGTGGTGGTCCTCTTGGCTTCTTGTTTGTTTTCTAATTTATGTATTGGGGCAGGGAGTGAAAATGGGGAGATGGAAGGGAAAATGTATAAATGTTTGAAGAGAGGAGTGGGATGGGGAGGGATGTGCATTAATATCCCTTTTTAGAAGACACTTCTGTAAACCTCATTAAAATGAACTGCAGTTGCAATTTGTAGAACACATCGAGATGCAACTTATAGGTTCATGAAGTGTGGATATTATATCTGACCAATAAGTTTGTTTTGTTAGAATGAGTAACTACCAGTTGCTTTGTAAACATCCCTGACCTCTGCATGACACTGTTCAGTATACAGAGGATTTCTTAATGCATTGTGAATCCGGTATGACACGATTATGAAAATGTTATAACTTTTATGTGACATGCAGCTTTACATTAATGTTGTTCATGAGGAATTATAAACCAAGAGAACATAATACATAAATACCCATGCCAGGAAGCAGCTTGATCTTTTTCAAACTTGTGACTAAATAAACACATGAATGAAATATTCTGCTCAGCGATGCATTCTTGTCGCTACATTAACACTGTGCTACTCCAGCACTTCAGTGTTTAGCAGGTGGAGTTTTAAAAGTTGCACTCACATGGAAACCCTCCTCATTTTCTCACCCTGCAAGCACACTTGCTACGTCGAGATTACGGCTTCGAGTATTAGCAAGTTTCTACCCCAACACTTGTCAGTCATCTTGATGAGCTGTCTACCCTGAAACAGCATCCAGCCTGAGACTGAGGCAACCAGCATCTGCGAAGCCACCACAGGGCTTGAAATAGCAGATGACAAACACAGTCAATCTGCAATTTAAAAAAAAAAAGAAAAGAAAAGCCAGTGTTCATTGGTGTTCTCAGTCGTACGTTTAGATTTGCCTTTTCTGTATTTATAACAACTTTCCACCATTGTTGTTGCTGCTGTGTCTTCTGCTATGATTCATTTTGATAACCACAACCTGCTGTAGCTCACTGTTGACCACAACCATATGCAAAAGGTATACACTGCAAAGTCTCAAGTCTCAACAATCAAACACACAAACAAAGAAAAAAAAAATCAAATCAAAAGCAAATCTGACACAGTTTGATTTAGGCATGTACGCATGGTTAAAGACAGAGACTGAAACTGTGTCTCTGTGTTATTTAAGATCCAACTCTTTTTTCCTAATATCTACAAACTGCCAAGTGTCCATTTATAAATGCAGATGAGTGATAATTTAATACTTTTAAATTGGGTCTAAATCATCTTAGTAAATTATGTTAAATTAAATCAACATAAAATTGTGTTTATACTGTATTTATCTGCATTGCATTTATTACCTCACTTATCTTTTGAACTATAAGTCATCTATGTAAAAATAGATCAGCCTACAGAGGCAAATAAAACCAGACAGACTGATTCTTCTTAATCAATTCAAACTTGTTCTGTCTGAGAATATACAGTTTGAAAGCATGTGTGTCCTCGACTGTGAATTTGTCATCTCTAAGTAATTTACAGTCAATAAAAGCATTAGCATTGGAGGCTATTGGAGGCTTGGTTGTGTCCTGCTGGGATAATAGTTATCAAATGCCCCAGTAACTGCTGCTGTAGATTTGCAAGAGTGATGCTAAATTAGATGCTTTGACAACCAAATTGTCAACATTTTTAAAAGACCAATGTCTGCAGGCCTATTGCCTGATTTATTTAAACTGACAAAAAAGCAAAAGATGGGACTTTATTCAGAAAAGACCACCTCCATGAACTTTTGTTTTTTTCTTCCAAAGATATGCTAACATTAGCAAGCAAACCAGTTATGTTAGTTATTTACTGTGAGTCAGCGAACATTAAGTGGACCTTCTACAGTTAGGTTTGAAAAAATGACCTTGACATAAGCTTTTAATTAGTGAGCTGAGATTAGTTACTGTGTATATGTGCATACTGTGTAAATACTGTGTATATATTAATCTATTATTGCCAACTTGCTGATTTTGTGGCTAGATGTGACTTCTCAGAACCTCTCTGGGCATTTATATTCATCAAAACTGAAAAGCAACAAATCTACTTATTTTTTAGGAACTCTGGGGACAATAATCATATGGCCACTCCCAAACTATTGGACAGCTGTTGATGCACGTACATTTGTGCCAGTTGCTTGTCTAATCCAAAGACCTTAGTGTTACCCCAACCTGCTGAAGGGTCTGTCACATGTTTGGTTAGTGGATCCTTGGTCTCAGTATCGTGAACACACAGACCTCCAGCTCACTGAAAAGCTGCTGTCCAAGCAACAAGGACCTGCGAGGCCCAGATGATGACCTCTTCATCTCGTTCTCCTTGATGGATGTCATACCAGCATCTATAAACGAATACAGAAATAAAAATTTGTGCAAACTATGCCTAATTCATACATTATTATGAATCCCACTAAGGTTCTGGGTGAGATATGCCCACAACTAACTGCCCTTTGACTAAAACAGCCTTGATATGGCAGTGGCACAAACCACAGCCTACTAACCACTGTTAGAATATCTTGCCCAGGACTTTGGTGTGATTCATAATAACGGCTACTCAACTGATATGGTCTGGATTGGCCAATATGACAGCCCATATTGCTGATATTTCATAAACAACGATGACAAATCCATTCACATACATGCAATATCCCCACCAAAATGGCCCAGACAATAGGAAATCCTCTCCAACTGCCAATACAGAAATTCAAATTAGATAGCTTGCACAATCAATGGCTTGCACACCAACATAGAAGTTAGTGATGTTATTTTATCATGGATGGCTTTTTGCCCTCCACCTCCAAGAGTAGTTGTGAAGTTGATTTCAAGTCCCACAGTCCCATTACAAAAACTGAATTACAGTGGTAAAATTGTACCACTACAGTAGTACAGCATTCTAGTAAAATGGCCAGTGTAGTGAAGTTGCAAAACACTAATGTGTGTGTGTGCCACTTGAAGTTTAGCTTTGGCTCTATGCATTTGGTTTGGGTCAGGTATGTCACTGGTGCACTAATGGCAGACCAAACCTCTGCAACACCATGATTAATAGGGGAACGAGGTAGTCAGTGGGCCAACTGTGTAGTACATTTATGTAATTGGTGATCAACGTACTGTCGTGTCGGACAAAACTGACCTCTGAAATAGGGCCCCGTTACTGCATAGTGCATTAGTTAGTGTTACATAATTCAACAGGTCAACAGGCACATGCACTGAATCAGAAATGATTCCAACACACTGAATCAGAATGAGAGTGAACTGGATATAGGTACCTATGGAGCTGTCTCATGCCACCATGTCTGCATGCCACCTTCAAGTGCTGCACATAAGCTCCATTCAAGTTTGGAAATAATGACTTTCATTATTTCCATTCATTCATTATTCTTTTGTGGAAATAATGACATGCATTCAGTCGTCGTGCTGTCAATACTAATACAGAATCTCTGTACCAAATGATTCATAAAATAAGGCAATGACCACCAAAGAACTACTTTTGTTATTATTCCAAACTAAAAGCACTTGGATGCACAAGCTGATCTGAGAAGGAGGAGCTTATTTTCTGTATTTGTGAGCAGCATTATATAGTCTCTGTTTTAGCTTAGGATGATGAGATACAAAAAAATGATTAATTAATTTCATTGCAGAAAAGAAAATTCTAATGGGACAGAGATGCCAGTTATGATTGTCTGTAACACCTTATGACCAAAATATGAACCCTCCCTTACAACAGCCTTGCAATTTTTATACTAGATTACTAATGCATCATGATCTGCTATTTTCTGATGCAATTAAGAAGTATTTATATGTGTTTAAGATGAACATTGAATGCCTTTATATTTATGTGTTACCAGTGTGATCATTAAAAACTACAACTAGTGACCAAAGATCTTAAAAGATCTTAAGATGACATATGGTATTAATGGTGACAAGGTGCTTTACTTTTATACCAACAATCATTTGGTACAGTAAGAGAAGGTATCAGTTTCTCAAATGTATATCTCATTTTCAACCTGAATTTCTTTTTTTTTTTTTTTTACTTTTTATTTACAAGTGCAAAGAACATTAGATCATCATGGGTGATACAGTTAAAATCAAAATATTCTTTTACACATACATACATCTTAGCATAAAGTCACACTATTCAATGTGCACATACACGATCCATTTTTCCCAGCGTTCCACACACTTTTCCAACTGAAGTCTTAAAACAAAAGTAAGTCTCTCCATACTGTAAATTTCATCAGTGATCCCGCGTGAATTTCTTTTTGAGTAAACACTTCAACATAACCAACAGCCGTCCATTATCAAACTGAAGTCATGTCACAGTAAGTCAGGGATGCCACCTCGCTCTTCACTGCAAAGGCAGACTTCATAAGGCATTGTAAGCGTGATCCCCAAGCCTCTCGTCTCTTCTCTAATAGATTCAAATGAATTCACCCTTGCCAAGAGCAGCCGAGTGAGTTAAGTTATTTGTGCTGGGCCGACACCCCTGTTCGTCACATCTCTACACAAATTCAATTTCAATTTGAAAAACAGATTCACTGTTATTGCACGTTTGTCAAACACCAACATTAGTCTGAAGAGTCCGGTGGGGGAGGCACTGGCTTGTGATCGTGATTGAGCTTGTGATTGTTGTTTGCCTGAAGGAAATCAGATCAACCATTGTTAATGACTCCCACGCACATACCTTGGGTTGAGAGCTGGGTATTAAATCAATCCAGTGGTAGTGGCACAGTACTGGAGGCCTGGCAACAATGGCGTCAGTCTCCACAGACGGCACTGTTGGGAGCCAAGCTGTCAATCAAGTCTGTGCCATCCTAGTCGGTCCTAGAGTGGGCGTGTGTCTGCTTTAAGTGCCCCTCGATACGAGTCTCCCATCCTCTGCATGAAAAAAATGACTCATCACACACCATAAGAGGTCGAGCAGCACTTGTTTAGATTGTATTATTTTCTAGACTAACCATTGTGATCCAGATGCTGGAACCGCCCCGGCAATTGTTTGTCAGCATTTTCTGGCTTCCTGGCAGCGTCGGGTGAAGAAAGCCTTGATAGAGAAGAAGAAGATGAATAGATAAAAGAGGGATACTGAAGAGTGAAACATCAGCAATGGTTTTGATTCACATATTGATCTTGGCAGACTGACATCCCCTCCCATCCTTGATATCAGCAGTCTTTCTCTCTCTCTTCCAACTGAAATTCCCCATTTGTACATGTCAGCAGAAAAGAAGAAAAACACGGCAGCTTTGTGTTGTTGATAGGTCAAAGGCAAACCTTTTTCCTGTGGTATACTTTGGTAGTATGAGATAGACAGAAGGAATGATTAAGTCAGGGTATTTTTTTTAGGGTGGTGGGGTTTCTGTTGTGGGTGCCTTGGGCATGCACAGACTGATAAGGTCAAATGTATATATTTTGAGATACACAAGTTGAAGCTAGAAGAGTTTTCAATTCGCAGTAATCTTTGTGAAACAGGTCTACATAAGGAATGATGTGAATTAAGTTGAACTCAACAGGACTAAATCGAACTGACCTCAAAGGAGTTGAATTGTAATTGAATCTGTGGTTTAAAGGATGTGGAATGAAAAGTTTGCAAACTTTTATTTTTCATTGCAATTTCCTTTGTGAATATACTCTGCACACTGAATGTACTAGAAACATCTGCCTGATTTGAGTTGCAGCAAGCACAATCCACATCTCATGCCCATTTTCTACCAAAAGTAGCAGGTTCCTGGGTTTTGATCTCATAGGAGGGTTCTGGGGTGCAAAGCGAGTACCCAAAGCTCTAGTGCACTTGCGTTTCACATGCAAATAAGGAGGCGGTGTCCAGAGACTGAGTAATGGAAATCAGCTGTGACATGGCATGGCATAAACGTGCTAAGACGCCCAGGAACTCAGAGAACTACCTCATTTGCAGGGACTGCTTTGGGGCCCAGGAACTCAAGGGTAAGGGTTCCTGGTCCCTCAAAAGTTCCTGTGTTCTGGGGATGGTTCATGCATTGGAAAAGTTGGAGGTAGGCTTGCTATGTTCTGCAAGAACTTTCTATTGTGTGTCTCGTGCTTTCTCCTGCTTCCTCGTCTTTGTGTTCCATCTTTCTGTCCTAAGACTGATGAATATTAGATCTCTGTAGACTCATTCTTCCTTTTTCCTTTGAGACATGCTTGTGATGGTCTATATAAATACATGAACTTGAACATAGCAGTATATTCTGTCTCCTTTCTTTCCTGTCCCTCTACTGTCTAATAAAGCACAAAGGACTTAATAATAATGACCTTCAGGCTGATCGTTTGATTGTCACTTGCCCCACTTGGCCTCCAATTCAGATGATTATATTGGACATCCATTTGGAAATGTAAGCTCAAGAAAGGGCAGGGGTGATTCATCCCTGCTGCCTGCGCCTGCCACTGACAAATGGAATTTGAGAATAACTTGCTGAGGAGTACACTGACTTTTTGGCAAATAAAACTCATTGATCATCATATTTTGGATCAAGTTTTCAAGTTCAGAATAACTTGCTGAGGGCTACACTGACTTTTTTGGCAAATAAAGCTCATTGATCATCACATTTTTGATCAAGTTTTCAAGTTGCCCTCTTCGTGAAGTATGGGCTTGGTGAAGGACAAAGAAAAATGGAACTGAACTAAGAATGAATTATTACCAGTTTAACATAGTGGAAAAAGAAATCACAGAACTGGTGCTGCCTGTCCAACAGCTGACACTCACTGTGTCGTGAGAGTTAGGGCTGGGTGACATATTGATATCATATTGAAAACTGATATCAGACTGGATATCGGCTGTAATGTCATGACATAAGTGTCGTCTTTCCGTTGTTTTAATGGCTATATTACAGGAAAGGGATGTATTTTCTGAAATTATTTGACTGTTGTAGCTGCTCTGGGATTTATCTGTACCTGTTTTGTCATCATATCCACATTACTAATGTTGATCAGACATTTCGGGTATGAATATCTTATGAAAGCCATAAGGTCCTCTCTAAAAAATCATGTTGATAACGAGGTATTCAGTCAATGATATCAAGATATTTGATTTTGTATATAACGCACGGCTTTAGTGTGTGTGTTCTTTAATTAAACAACCACCTCTTTATGTAATATTACTGGGCCAAAGTTATTGGTTGGGTGGCCATTCATATTTGACAAAGCTTCTTTAGCTGTTAACTTTTTGCTGAATACTACCCAAATACAGAGCATTGCTATCTGTATTAATCTGAAATATTCATCAGGATAGCACGGTGCATAATTAAATACCTAAAATGACTTGCTCACTTGCCAAATACAGTCCCATCATCTTTTAATTAGAATATTAATTTTCTAACCTGAGTGATTAGCATTTCTTAGCCTCTTATATTAAAGACAGATGTGTTCATTTCAATTACGGTGACAGAGAGATACAAACCCACCAATTCTTTTCTCACATCACGGTGCACAAGTGATTCAATTAATATTCCTCCTGGTCAATTTGGTATCTGAAGAGCCCTCCATCAAAATATCAATATGCAGGATGGTGTGCATGCGCTGGATTTCTAAATGAAATCTGTCATTCCCCTTTGTCTCACAATACCAGAAAAATAGAGCTTAAACTGATGAATTATAAAGTCTTTTTGAAGCGGCATTACATCAGAGGTTATAGTGACATCGAGACAGATGTGGGCCAAAGCACGCATGTTGCATGTCAGCCGGATCATCCCATCTTTCCCATTAATTTCCATTTATTGGAGGGTGTTGTCTTCAGGTTTGTGCTTAAAGATCCTATAAATACTGCCATTGGGTCTCATTTTAAAATACTAAATCAGGCAGTATGTGAGTGGGGACTTACCAGTCACTAGAGACATTTCATCATTCACACAAATAGCCACACGGGCCTTGTTTGTTGGTGCTAGACCTTTTGGTCACAGAAAGCAAAAACTCTGGGCAGAATTGTCCTCAATGTCAGTTTGGGGTATATAACCTACAATGGCTTCCAACTCTTAATTGAGTAATTGGCCATTAGTTGGAGGGATTTTTGACAGTAGCTTGACTTTCAAATAGTAGATAAAGAAAGGAGTGCATTTCTGTTCCCTGCAATTGTGAAGCAAATCAAAAATCAATTTGTTTTCATTCGCTATAGATTTAGAGAAGGTCATCCATGCTTTTATTTCATCTTGTTTAGAATACTACAGCAGTCTTTATTCCTGCCTCAGTCACTTTCAGACTACAGAAGCTCAGGTTTTAGTCGATGCTGAACAAAGAGAGCACAGCAGATGATGCCAGTGTTCATGCATAAACCGAAGTACGCACTCCTATGGAAGGAGTGTGTCACTGATGAAACAGTGATGGCAAAACAAAGTGACTGCAGTACTGATGGCATCGTATGAATTCACCAACTCTCCACAGTGAAACTGCAAATCTAATCTAATCTAATCTAATCTAATCAGTATTATGCCGACTTGACAGGAATATTCACTCTGAAGTGACCGCTTCCTTTCAATCTAATTGGCTCTGAGTGCAGAAAATACAAAAATCAATCAAAAAGGCTTTGACATACACTTGAAAAATTACAAGTCAGTAAATCATGTCCACGTCAAATCCAATCTGTCTTACACCGAATGCAGTAGAATTCTAGAATATTTTTTACAACCTTTTACTGATTCAAAATACAGCAACTTTGTAATTAACTGCCACTCTTGGGGGAAAAAATGGGATAAATGGGTTTATAAGGAACATTCTTATTAGCTCCTTAGGTAAGGAACAGATAATCAAATGAGAAAATGATAACATCTGGCTGGGTTCAGGAATTCACAAACAATTCCCTCTTTTAATCACACTTGGGACTGAACGCCACGCTGTCAAAAGACAAAACACATCACCATTTTTTTTTTTTTTGCTTCCCCACTGAATCCCATAAGTAAAACCTGATTTTTTCATCCAAGAACTGAAGGAAGTCAAACTAACTTTTTGTAATCAATTTCAAATAACAAATCTGTCCCAGAGCAATTCAAAATGAGCTCTCGGTTAGCCGAAACCTTGACCCCAATGTCACATGCCACCTTTATCTGTCTTAAATCATTTCCCACACATGAAGAAACGGAACCAAGCTTGATTAAAAATGGACATTGTTGCAACAGGATTTTCAGACGCCTCTCAAGAGAACGGGTCTAATTAAAAAGCATACAAACATCAAACATGCCTTAATATCGTGAGCCTGCGTAAAGGGTAAAGGGCTTGCGTAATTTAATTCCTGAATCAATAAGTCATTGAGAATGCTCTAAAACAGATATTTCCCCCTGGAGGTGTACATTAAGACTGTAAGCTGTGATTTAGTGCTGGGGTCCTGTGGTGTGTGTACCCACAGTTCCTCTCTCACCTTTGAACATTGATTTTCCTCCCACCACTTTGGATTTCCCTCCAAATAACTAACTCCCTCCATGCTTCAAAGGACATGGATTTCACCCTCTTTGTTCTTTGTGCATCTTGTGTAAAAGCGGGTGTGCGTGCGTGCGTGTGCATTTGAGTGTGTGTTTCTGCGTATATGTGGTGTAAACAACAGAGATAGTGCAGCAAGTTATTATTCACCTCATCCCTGCGAATTTCTCAAGACAAGTCTTTAACCGTTGCAAAAAAATTGGTTTCACAGATCATACAGTGTGATACATCCGTGAGAATTTATTTGAATTTATTTGGGAGGGAGGGAGAGAGAGAGAGAGTGTGAGAGAGAGAGAGAGAGGAGGAAAAAAAATCAACAATATTTCCTTCAACAGCTGGTGTAGATTAATCTCCATCCTTGCAAGACTAGGGAGGGCGTAAAGTTCCGGAATCAAAGTCTTGCAGGTGCAAAATTGAATCTTAAATGTAAATTGATTTGGAGATCAAACATTCTCCAGCCCCTCTATCATTTTAATCAGGCAGAGTCGAGACACTGCCAGTGTAGAGAGGTGCTTGAAATTCTGAATTCACCGAATGCAGCTCCCAACCTTGATTAAGGGTGTGTATGTGTGTGTGTGTGGGTGTATGTGTGTGTGTACGGGTAGGTGGAGGGAGGACAGGGGGAGTCTCAGCTGCTGGTGTCACACTCTTATGACAGGTTGGAGGGTCTGACAGCTGTATATTTCTACATGTTTTAGGTGATTTCAGCCATCTGAGAACCTTGTAAGGATGTACGCTGAGTGTGCTATATTGTTGTAGGTAATTGCTCAAATCAACTGAACAAGATAAAATAACAGGCTATCTACGCCGACCTTCTAGCACACATTCCTGGTGACCTGAGGAGGAAAGCAGCCCAGATAATATAACAATTCGCATGCGACTAAACAAAGCATTAGGTAAGAGAAATAAAAATGCAGGCAGAGACCAGAGCTGATGAGCTGAACCGCAACAACATTTATGGCACAGCTAACCTCTAGACCAGAGCCAGATCTAAAGATGCAGGTTAATACAGTTCATCTGATATCCACATCAAAACTGTCACATTTCAGCTCTGATGTACACAGCGATGGACTTCACTTTTGTTCCTGAAAGGCTGCAGGTGCCTTTGGTCTTCTGAGTTATGTCTCATCCTCTGTTGCAAATCTCTCCTGCCCTTCTCTCTTCCTCTCACTCTTCTGTCTTCTTTCATTTACTTTTCCTCTGTCTTTTTCAACGCTGTACACCTCTCCTCTGTTCTCGGTTCGCTCATTATAGACGTCCGAGCGGGAAAATGGGATAGGAGAGATGAAGGTGTTCGCACAGTGGAGCATGGCCTCTCATCCACGATCCCCTTGGCTAATTAGCCGGTGTGGCTATAGCGCCACTAATTTTTTTTTTCTTTCCCAAGAACAGATTAAACACTTGGGACTGACCTGCCCTAGATTTTATGCTACATTGAACTCTTAACAAATTAGAGGAGGGTCATCCACGGACACCTAATTGCAAGAAGCATATGGTGTATTAACTCATAATAAAGATTGAATCACACATTTCCCACTAAGAGCTGCAATTGGCCTCCATCAGCTTGTTTTAGCCACTCACATCCCTGCCATCACAAATTGTCTGTTGCTGCTATAAACTATAACTTTAAACACAGCGAATGAGCATAAATAAATGATTAGGGAGTGTGATGTGAAACTAGGGATGCAGTTTGCCTTTTAGATCAATGGGCTTGTCAAAGGCTAATGAAAATAAGATCACTAATTACGAATCTGAAAGGAGAAAGAGAATCTATGAACAAGACAACAAACTGCCATTTAATGCCTATGACATCTTGCATGCGGCAAAACAACAGCAAATAAATCAATCATGTTTTATATCTCTTGTGATTCTCCCAGCTTTAGCAAATCGTTTCCCAAAGATGATTTTTTTTTTTAAGTGATTGTTGACAAAATGAATAGATGAGTGATTATGGGTTTCATGGGAATGGCAGATGGAAGCGGAATCAGAGTGACTGTAAACTGTAATGGCTCAGAAGAAGGCAAAACAATGCAAATACGCCAGAACAATAGAGGGTTTCTGCTTTGAGTTTTCGGTTGGGAAAGAAAACACAATGACTTGACTGTGTGAACTCTGGATGGATACTTTTTTTCTTTTTTTTTCCATAAAGCAAAACACTTTTTCTACTGTTATTGTTGTTTGTTTGTTTGTTCACTAAGACCCAAATTTCACCCCAAGACAAAAAATATAGGCTAGGTATTTTTATAAAAGCTCCGCAAATATCTTTTTGTAAGTTACAAAGTGATCAAAAAGTTACAATACAGTATGGCTGGGAGCTTACTAATGTTCCCTCACCCCTATGTTCCCTCACCCCATGTTCCCTCAGCCCCATGTTCCCTCTGCCCCATGTTCCCTCAGTCCTATGTTCCCTCAGCCCCATGTTCCCTCAGTCCTATGTTCCCTCAGTCCTATGTTCCCCCTGCCAAATGTTCCCTCGGGCCCATGTTCCCTCAGCCCTATGTTCCCTCAGCCCCATGTTTTGTTGGCCCCATGTTCCCTCGGCTCTATGTTCCCTCAGCCCTATGTTCCCTCAGCTCAGTCTAAATGGTCTAAACCTTAACCTATTTGTCAATTTAAACAGTAACATATAATCAGAGAACAACACATTAAAATGTTTTGCAAAAAATGTAAAATATATATAAACATATATATATTTATTAGCTTGTTTATATGAGTTAGTAGTTATAACAACTTAACACCATGTTGCCACCATAGCTGCTCTAGAGGAAAACAAACAATATTAAAACACTTAGTGGATAAACATTGACAGCCCCGTGACTCACTGGTCAAACACAAGTGATGCACACAGCAGCCAGACAGCAT
>OMLF01010179.1:38683-53973 GCA_900302615.1 Holocentrus rufus
CCAGACAGCATCGATTTCAACCCCACATGAGGTGAATTGGTAAAGCTATCAATAGCCAAAGCAAAGGCCTCGTTTCACCAAGCGCTGGGTGACCGTTGCAAAGGGTCCCATCTACACTTATCAGTGTCACAGTTTCGAGTCTGACCTCTTTTTCTCTTCCTCTTTTGTAGCACAATGCTGGTACTCAAAAGGCCCTGCCATTCACACTGGCCTTTAAGTGGCCTTTAACTCCTTATCTTCTTTCCTTTAGAGAACAGTCACAACTAAGCTAAACCATGTAGCGCTGATACAGAGGTGGGTGTGTGTGAGTTTAAATTTGTCTTTTGGGCAGATATCACGGTGTATGTATGCGAGTGAGTTTATGGGGTGTGTGTGTGTGTTGCCTCAAGAATCGGAGGGGGTGAATGAGGTCGACTCCAGAGTGAAGAGAGACAGACAAGATAGAGGATGAAGATCCCCTGCCAATAAACCTGACATTTCTGCTCTCCGCACTCCAATATCTCACCAATAACAATTAGCTCAATAATTGTTCAGCTAATTATGATTAAATATTTGGTGTGGTGCCAGCGAAGCACTCTCCATTGCAAGTTTTGCATCCTCATTTCTAATTGTGCAAATGTCAAGAGCAGTCGCGGCAATGGTTTAGCAAGACGCACTGAAGCGCATGCATAGAAGTTCATCATGTTTGTATGCATGCAAACAGAGATAAACTCCCAGACAGGTTTGTACACACACACACACATACGCACACAAAAAAGCGCGACCACCTCCAAGCGCATCCACACACACTATCCTCTGTCCTGACCTCAATTTGTAACCACAGCTCTGATTTTTATTTGCCTGCAGGCTGGTGCTTATCAAGCCTACCTGAACCAAAAGAGTGATAGCCTGAGTGGATAAACACAAGACAAGGGCACATTGAGTAATAGAGACGCAAATTCCATCCCGGATGTAGAGAAAGCCTCCTGGCTTAATGCCCTGTCAGGTACTCTCTTGAAAAGTCCCTGTTGCCGTTGACATCTGCATCGTACGTGTCAAAACCTGAACTTGATAAACATTCCAGACTCTCGCCGACGAATCTCCTGTACGTTCTATCGCTGTCCGCTGCTATTATCTGCATATTGTGATTACAGCTGGAACACAGCGATTTGGGGCAAATTTGAATCAGTTACCCTTTGATAAATAGACATTCACCCTTGACAAATTGATTCACATTCACCTTATCACCTCACAGTCACTCCGCTGGCAACTCAAAAGGGACAGGTGGGCATCCTATTACTGCTTCACTGGGTCCTAACCCGCGGTTCCAGCTGTGACGATATTGCTGCTGTTCCAGTCTGAGTGTTACCTCTTCCCCTCCCTCCCTCCTTTCACTCCGGGCCGCTCTTCACTCCACTCCTGTGGCAGAACCGTCAGGTCCTTGTTGCTAGGCAACCACTGTCTTAAGATCTTCCCAGTAGAGTTTTGAAGGTAATAAAACAATGCCCCAAGACAAACAGCAACTGGAACCGGAAAGGCCTCAGAGAGCGAGGGAGAGAAGGAGGAAGAAAGAGAGAGAGAGAGAGAGAGAGATCCATACCCACTTCCTGGAGACAACTCTGTTGTGATCTCCAATTAAAAATAAAGAATGTTATTAATAGCAGCAAACTCAGTTCACATAAAGTTGAGCTACAGAGAAGGGAGCTGAAAAGCTACTGAAGAAAAATCTATGAAATTCATTCTACAGTTCCTCCTGTTACTTAAATTGAAATCTTATCATGAGATGACTGAGCATGCAAGGCGAGAAACAGCTGTCTTTTTCAAGGTTACTGAGCCTCAAGGTTATGCAAACATATGGTAATGTATTACTTCAATCTCCGTCTATTGATACACAACCACACTTGCCTCGATTACAGTTACGGGATGTCTGCGTGGGAGTTTTGACTGACATCTGTCAGACTGATTCCGTTTACGCTCCCAGGCGACCTTGCGGAAGATGGCCGACCTCTGATTCATGGACCATCCAGCTGACACCCAATGGGATGCCTCCATCATGGTTTGAAATGCTTGGTGGCACTTTCATTTACCCCAACTCTGGCTGATAAATGTGTGCAACCAAAAGCATGAGTATGCACACATATGCTCAAATACCTACTGTGCACATGTGCATGCACAAACACAGATTTGTCAGTCAGACTTGATTGGAAATGAGATATGTTCTCTCTCTTCCACAAGGCACCCTGAGAAATTAATGCAACGCCAAAAAACATTTGGAGACAGTGCACAGATCCTCCTGGCACACTGAATTATGACTAGGCACCGGGGAGATGAAAACTTTTGTTTTATTTCATTTGTTGTTTTCCTTCCAACCCCCTCCGAGCCCTTGTAGGAGATGGAACATCAAAGGCGAGCTCTTACTAATACAAGCAATAAACTACTCCCACAAGGCTTTGTCTGAATTTAGCTCGTTTTCCCCAGCGCACTCTTTATGAGTGACACAAGAGAGCTCATACAACTACTCTCCCTCCCCCGATTTTAACAACAGAACAATAAAGGTGTCACTGAATCCAACCCTGCAGAAAATTATGGTGGAATAGAACAGGACGAGCATGAGATTTCGAAGTCTTGGAACAAGTCTCTCTCTTGACACCCAGCGACAGGGAGATACCACTCCAAAGTAATCTTCAGACGCAGCATTCAAAAAAAGTCCCCCCACCACAAACCTCCCGATCCCCATTTGATTCATTATTTAATTGTATAGTTTCAATCTGTCCAGTTGCGTTTACACTGTCGTCAGTGTTGCCAGGCGGGATTGAAGACGGGAGAGATGAGCATTGCCCCACTAATCAAAATGCAAATTCCTGTCTCCCTATTGGGGCATTAGCACATCTTGGAGGGTGAATCCCAAGGCTCTAAATTGAAAGATGATGAATGCGCTGGCTATTTGTGATGCCTGCAATGTGAGGCAGCCCTGAAATTAAAAACGTAGTTGTGTTAAAAAAAAAAAAAAAAGAAAAGAAAAAAAGGGAGAAGCAGAGAGAAAGGGGGGGAGAATGAAGATGAAAGGATGAAAAGATACAGGAGGAACTGTCACACGGGACATATCAGCTTCTTTTTTTTTTTTGTAATAGCATACCAACTAGAACAACAACAGCACTTCACAGATCCCAGGTAAAGACTTGATTACATGGTACAATGACAAATGGATAACTTGCCACTTGGTATCTGGCTGTCAATCACAGGACACACTCAGGAACAATGACAGCCATGTCCTTTGACCGTCAAGTGTGTCTGTCTCTCTGGCAGAGCGTGCAATCAGTACATGAATGTTTGGGGGTGGAGGCACTGATACTGTATTTTGTCACAAGCAATAGGCTTATAAAACTGATATCTATGGATCAGAGTGAAGGTGTTTCCATTCTGGTTTTGGTTTTGTTTCTGCTACCGGTTGAACAATTTCTGCTCCACTTCTCAGCATGTGTGCATTTGTTGTCCATGAATGCACCCGGTTTTCCTAAGAATACGACACATGACAAAACTTAGCTCCGTAACATTACATTTTGGACACTGGAGTCTTTTCCTTAATGCCTTGGAAATTTCCATCTACTGAGAGATCCGTGAGGCTATAGTATGTTTTTTTTCATTTTTCTGCCTTACTTGCTTGATTCTGAATGATTTTTATCACTGCCAACATTATTCTTATGCATTTTTGAAACTGTTTAGCTGGTGTAATTTTTTTTTTGTGATTACCAGTCTACAAATTATGTATAAATAGAAAACTGCAGGGGTTAAATTGCACTTTGCGATGTCAGGGAGCCCTGATTTACTGGGACTGGCAGGTTTGCAGATGTGCAGCAGCAGCAGCAGCCTGAATATTATGCTTCATAAACAGTATATATCAAGTCCTGGTCTCTATCTCAAAAGTTAAAGTATGAAACCTTATCGGACTAAATGCAATATGCAAATGCACTTTTTCAGTCACTTTCTGCAGATTGAATATACAGTAGTGACTATCTTTGCTTTGAAAGAGTTAAATTTGGTTATACACCCAAGTAATTGGGTTCAGTCCTTCATATGAAGGAGTTAATACAATCTTAGGTTTCAGTACAGTCTTTCAGCTGTATAATGCAGCCCATTCAGTCTTAGTTAATGTGCTAGCTGCCTTGATTGAAAAATTCTGGAGTTGATAATAATGACCATGGTTGCTGGCTAATGAATAAAATTCACTCACATCTGAACAGTGTTGTAAAACATGTCAGTGAATTGGAATACGAGGCCAAGGTATACTCACTCATTGGAGAGAGATTTGCTGAGAGCTCTCTATCCATCCCACAAGCGAGTGCTGTGTGTGGTACACCGCCTCTGACAAGCATGGGAAGAGTCGATGAATGGTGTTTTTTGTAGCGGTTAATATGAATTGGTCGTGCTGTTTTGACAACACATGGCTCGAGATAAACTGCCGCCTGCCAGCTTGGGGATGAGACAGCTGTCAAATCTAGATCTAAAGTTGCCTGGCTAGCTCCGATGACGACATTAACTGACATCAAGGCTGTCTATTGTGTCCAACGCTTTGCTTGAAAAACAAATGAGGCTCGCTGCACCACATAAAATGTTCTAGCTTTTCTCCCCTCGGTTTTGCAAGGTAGAGCCTAATATTTCAGCTCTTTCATCTTTGTTAAAACCACTAATTCCTGTTGTATGTGCAAGTGTGTTAGGTACGATACAAAAATCTCTATTTTAACAACTTAAGTCTAATATTCAGTGTTAATATCTTGTTTATCCTCAAACAAGAAAAAATCTGCCAGTGGGATGAGATAATCCCACTTTTTTCCCAGTGCAGTTTCACTTTTTTCAGACTTTTTCAAGGAACAAGTTTATAAATATGTTGAAACATGGCAGAATAAAGTAGAGCAGCACACTAGTATCAAGAAAATGACACTTAAGTCAAGAAAATTCTGGAAACATTTTGATTAGCATTGGAAAAAAGTGGGATTATCTCATCCCACTGGCAGATTTTTTTTTTACCTTGTTTTAAGATAAAGATTTTAAGATTGAGTATGAAACTAAACGACTTGATAAACTGTGCCGCAAATGCATGGGTTATACCATCGAAGTTGTAGGACTGGCACTTGTTTATTGTATGGCTGTTGGAGCAACAAAACATTACCAATGGGTTTTTAAGATGAATCTTCCTAAGGTTATATTTGTACTCAATAGGACCAAAATATCATAATTGCTAGAGGAAAAAATGTGGGAGTTATGACTGGCTGCCACAAATGTACTTTGGTACAGGCCGACATTAACTGTGAGCGAGGATCCATTGTGAGATTTATGTCCATCAAATTAAATTGTGTAGTGCTTTGATTACAGTCTTAAAGATGTGGTTATTCTACATTGGATAAACGAACATTCCTTTCTTCTACTTAACTTTGCACTCAGATTGTATATCAATGCACAATCATCAAAACCAAAATCTGAATTTGTGAGCAATCGAGGGGTCTACATGTGTAATATCACGCTAATACTCAAATGTGACTCTTTCAACCAAGCTGAGAAGATTTAAGTCTGTGCGTTAGTAAAGTATTTGCATCATCCTGTTCCTGGATGATGCGGCTGTATGTAAACCCTGTCAGTTTATATGTGTGTTGGGTTTGAAGTTGAGGTATATGCATTAGGGATTATTTGCCAATTCTGTCTGACCGCTGCCTGATTCTCTTTCGCATCAGGTTCTCCTCTACCTTGCCACATCTGCTTGTGTTATCTGAGTCTGGGGCTTTGATATTTGTGAGTAACACAGTCCGATCAACAGAGAAAAACCCACAAATCACCAACAATGACTGACAGCTATATACATCCTCTTCCAAGATTACATGGGATGTATGAACAGTCCACCGGTGCAGACTGTTATTTCTGCTGGATGGATGGTGGTATGCATGTTTTTCAGTCTGGTAGTGTGACACAATGTTTTTTTTTTTGTATGCTTGTGTCAGTTTAGCAGCATCAGTAGTGAGAAGAGGTGAGAATTACAGGCAAAGCATCAGTATTGCTGGTTGATTATTATTGTGTCATGCATAATAAACATGCCCTGCCTACCTTCTCCTCATTCCTCAGCATGGATCTCTAATTTGTTGCATCGCCTGCTGGTTCATTCTTTTGCTCACTTCACTTGATAAATATAGGGATAATTAAGAGACCACACATCGTTTCGTTTTAGTATATACATATACACCTTGTTTAAATCTTGATTTTCTTGCCCAATATGAGGGTTAAGTCAGGGGATGCCGTTCTATTTTTTTTTCTTGTAAACTGTGGGTCTGTAAAGCCCTTTGAGACTGTGAACAGTGATTTTGGGCTCTAAATAAATATGAACTTGAACTTGCAGGGTGCAGTACATTTTCAAATATAGTACTCAAGATCCACAAAAAAAAAAGTTATACCAGTTCTACAGTTTTAGAATCAAACATTTGTACCAAAATTTGTATGAAGTACCAACTTCATAGATTACAAAATGTAAATGTCTAATATACCAGAAAAAACAATTAAGAAACAATTTGATTAACAGCCCATCTTGCTTTCTTTTCCAAGCTTTTGAGATAAAATTTGCCAACTTAAAGGTGCATCATCTCTATGTCAGAATATTTTAGCATACTGCTAACTCTAGGAGTGTTTTGCACTGAGATACTGAATTTATATACCAATTTACACGATTATCAATAGAACAGTGCAGTACTTATTAGTTTGTGTTTGTCAAGGTGTTTCATTTAAGGAGTAGCTGAATGATTTTATTGCCAATAATGAAGACAATGAGATGCATCAGATGTTTGCTGTCCAGTTTAGCATTTGGCCAACACATCCAAGTTGGGCTAACTTAAGAATTGGACCTACTGTAGGATACTGAGTCTAAAACATATACAAAAAAAAAATTTGAAAAAGGAATTAAAAGAGGACTTGCACCTGCTGATGGTGTCTTTAAAAAGGTCTCTGTTCTTTTACGTCCTCTCTTAGCCTTCTGCGACTTGACCCTTTATTGGCATTCCTCCAGTCCTTCACTGACTTCTGAAGCCAAAATAAAATTATAAAGTATCTTTGAGAGGTCTAATAGAGAACTCTTTAAAAATCTGGAGCATCAGTGAAAGAATAGGCCGCCCTTATCCTCAAGCCAGCCTGAAAGCCCTCACCCTTCAGATCCTCAAGATCTTTATGCACACTCTCTCTCTCCCTCTCTCTCTCACATATTCCTTTTTTTTTTTCTTCCTGACCACTCACTGTGGGTACTCTCTTGACCTTCAACAATGTATCCACACTTCACATTTAAATCACAGCAGGGAGTGCCATCACTGAAACGCGTCTCTCACAATGAGCAGCTTCTTAATTTAGGGGCAAATTCTTGAGCCGAGACACGTGCTAGAATTCTTTTCTTCAAGTACCATTGATTATGCCCTCTTAAATCCAGGATGGTGAAGCGCATCACCATTATACAGTAAATCAGCACTACTGGAGAATCCTACATTTCCATATGGTACTCACCCTTCCATCAATTTGAAATGCCTGTCTCCCCTCTGCATGTGATGGTGATGTGGCAGCATTTGGACTACAAAATACTGGATCAAAGACTTGGAAAGAGGAGGCATATTTACAGGTCAGATGGCAGTGCCTCCTCTCCGCCTGTCCTGTCACTAAGCTACTACAGGAGGGTCATTAGTGGGAAAAACATATGCCATTCAGCATGCAAGGTCTGCTGTCCAATTAGTGGCCAGAAAGCACTCATCTGAAGCCAGGCATAGAAGATGGAAAACACATGCACACACAACGTCTTCTAATTTGCTTCACATTCATCACTTCATGTACCTGCATGTGTGAGTATCAACAGTTGCATGGGCAAATGGCCTGGAAAATACATGTGCTTGCCACGCTGAGGGTTTAAGTTGGTAGTCTTGTCGTCGATGGTTGTTTGCCAGCGTTAATATAACACAGAGCGAGGAAGATTTCTGCACCACTTTCCTTACATGCGACACACACACACTAAATGAGCCCAGACTTGAAGGAACACACAACCACTCAATGTGCGCTTCATAAATCTTTAAACTCCTGTCAAGTCACGCCAATATTCCCCTTACAAAGAAAGTGTGTCGCCTCTCTGAGACGCGGAAAATATTAAAAGAAAATATATTTTTCAAGCTATTTATTTACTTCTCTCCCATATCGCCCACACAATCCTGTCGGTTTCATCTTGCTTCATAGGCGATGATATCCAGGATTCTGGGATGTCTCACTTTTTATTTGCTGTCAGAAGAGAAGGCAAGGGCGAGGCTTAGCTTAGCTCAACACAGAGCAATATCCAGCCAATCCTGCAGTTTGCCATATATCATTCACAAACAAACCTTTGTACTTTATAGCAATAATGGATAGACACAAATCCTGACTATTTGTACTTCAGTGTTGTTTTGCTGGAAGCAACAGGTCAGCAGTTCAAGACAGTGCAGAGGGAGAGGGTTATCTGTACGTGAGGAAGAGCAACTGAGATTTAAACAAGGTGTATATTTATATACTAAGGTGAAACGATGTGCGGTCTCTTAATTATCCCTATATTTATCAAGTGAAGTGAGTGAAGGAATGAACCAGCGGGCGGTGCAACAAATTAGAGATCCATGCTGAGGAATGAAACTTGGTGAAGTGTAAAGAGAAATAGTTTTATTCAGCAGGACGAGCTAACCTTGAAGCCCCTATTATTTAAGTCTGCCAATTAAAAGATTCACTGTTGTGCACCTTGTTGAGGGGCTCCTCAACATGTGGCACCAAACAAAGTGGAAATAATAAAGAAGGGAAAAAAAAAAAAAAAACAGAATTATCCACAAAAGGAAGTCTGTCGCCGAGCACTTCAGTTTAGTTTGGGCGACGGTGACCTCAGAGGAGCCAAGGACTACCGGTCCAACACCCCGAGAAAGATGGATTCCGCTGCCCGGAATGGGCCCGGATTATCTCTGTGGCGCAGGAGCCGGAAGAAAGGGAGCAACCGAACATCTCTGGGCGGTGAAAAATGAGGGAGCGAGATACTATTTCTCCTTTAATTCACAAGGGGTGGCCTGGCTCTGCCTGCGATAAGACACAAGTGATCAACATCCTTTGAGTTGGCGGTGACTCGGCCTCCTACCGCTCCCCTCCCTCCTCCCTTGCTGATATGTAGGACATATTTTGCTTTCTCCAACAGGTACAGCGGAGGTGAAAAGAAAATGGAAAGAGAGGAGTGGTGAGACAGAGAGGAATCATCTGGAAGCTGTAGGCACAGAGCTAGCATACACTGCAGAGCCCCGATCTGGATTTATGATCATGGGCAGTGGAAAGTGCTCCATTGGGCCTGGGGGACTGTTGAGAAACTTTTAGGCCCTTTTTCTCATTTCTTGTCTTGTTTCCACATTGTTTGTACATTGCATTTTCTCCAAGGACAAACTACCCCCGCCAAACATAACTCCATTTCAAGCATTCAAGTTGCTCCTCCATCATTCAAGTGTCATTATCAGTTACATAGTCACAGCTTCGAATTTATATCTGGCCTTGCAGTTTTGGGGTGTTTTCACACTTTGCCAGTTTCAGTCATTCAAGCGAACTTGGAGCATCTAGTCAGCATTTTTTGCGCATACGTGGATATTTCAAATAAACCTCTGTGAAAATAATTTTTTGCTTCATTTGTGCATTGTAAACACCAAGCACTTCCAGTTCAATGGTTGAGTTTGCTTCAGAAACTATGCACTGATGTAATCAATCAAATACCATTCGAAGGAAAAATATCTCACAAGTAAAATTGGTGTTTTAAATGCGTCATTTGCTAATTTTGCATTATGTAAAAACAAAGAGCAAGATCACTCTGGAGGAGTAATGACAAGCATTCTCTCTGTCAGATTGACCAATGTCTGAAAATAGTAGTGTTTGAAAAGCTACCTTAATTAGACAGTCAGATTAAGCCCATAAAAAAGTTTGATCAGTTTAATTGGCTTGCTTATATCATGATGCTGAAATCCTTTCCCCATGAATGGACTGTGTTCTGAGCATCATTGGGGCGATGGACAAATAGGCCTCTTCGGAGAAAGACTGAACAAACACAATCTGGGTTCACTTGAGAGAAAGAGCACAGCGTAAATGAAAAGAGAACTGAGAGTTTTTACTCTGTTTTCTTTTTGCTGTGCTTAAAGAAAACTTTGTTTGGTTTGGTGAAGAAGGACTATAAGTGAAACTTAAGTTGTGCAGTAGCAAGCAGGCTGTGAAGAAAAGACCAAACACATGGGGGAAAAGCTATTTTCAAATGCCAACATCAAAGTGGTAGGAAACCAAAACAATTAACGGAGAAAATGTAGCTCCCTTATCTGAATCCTCTATCTTGCAGGTGATACAAGTTGTAATGGAAGTCCCCATTCCTGTCGTACACTCTCCCCAGAGCTGGCTCAGGCCCGGCTTTATCTCACCTTGGTCAGGACAAATGTGAGTGATTGCTGTCTGGGCTATTTCAGGAGCCGGCAGGTTGACACAGAGACTCAGTTCCACAGCCCGGGCTTCTATCACTCTCCGTCACTACAGGCCCCTCCCCTCCCCGCGTGCTCACAGTTGTCACAACCAATGAAACCGACGGTCTCTCAAACCCCCCGAGCCATGATTAAATCTCCACCTCTGAAATGCCAGAGTTTGAGCCGGCATCTACTCAATGTGGGCTGTTAATTACGTTCTTCTAATTTATTCATCTCAAAATGATAATTGTTCACCTTGACATAATTCAACGATGTGTGATCCATTACTGCAGATTGGTCTAATTGCATTTTCCAAAGGAGAGAGTAAAAAGCTCACTTCCAAACAAAAACAAAACACAGACAACAAGGCGTAGACTTTTCAAACAACTTGACCCAAATGCCCTAATTTCCATGAGGCCTTCAAAGGACCAACTAATTACAACTGCTCATCTGTTATTGTATTCGTTTTTTAATTTAAATCCAAGTGTAAACCTACGCAATGCACACATAAACTTCACAGTGTGGCATCCATATCAGTACTTTAATGGGGGAGTTTGCGTTGTCTTCATCAAGCCCTCTTAACTTATAACAGTAAAAAAATTTAATGCTAGATGAGGGACATGCTTGAAGATTTGAGTGGACCACACAGACGATCAGGACCATCCATGATGCACGGTACTATACTTACTTACACCATGATCTTTTAAAAGTTTTGGCTATTTGGACTTTGATAGCTGCTTACTAATCCAGCTTTTTGTTGAAACGCATAAACTTATTTTGATGTTTCCTTTTGCCTGCCAACTGACGAAGTAACTCTTTCTAGCCAAAATATACTCCCACACTGAAAAATAACTACAAACATAAATATATTCCACTTTGCTTGATCTATCATCATACTGTACAACTATTCAGATTCAGATTCAGAAAACTTTATTGATCCCTGCAGGGAAATTGACCTTTGTTGGATACTCTTTTCATCAGCTGTGTCTACTTGAGTTGAAAAATGTACATAGGTGTTAGAGCAACATTTAGAAGCATCACGGTGTCGGCTGATGATAGCTTTTTGAAGTGGAGGTGTCATGGAGTTGTGGTGACATTGCAATGTGGGTCAACTATGTTACTTGTAAAACTATTTTAATGAACAGCTAACTTTGGAAGGCAGCTTAAAAAATCATTTATTTAAGCTACTGATTAAATGACAGTATATGACTAAAACAGTCTAATCTTGCTCATGCTTTAATTTAAAACAGCAATCAAATGTTGCTTCAGATGATTCCCAGTTGGACACCACTCAGCCAATCAGATTTGTGCATTTGCATCAGGGAACTGAATGAAGCAAAATAAATTAAATTGGACTTTTTACTTTGGGAGATAATCTTCATAGTCCGCACCATTTAAACCCACGCAAAACCTTATCTGGGAAATAATAACGCCATGACATTTAAAATATCGACAAAGCATTTCCCTATACTGTATCATCTTTTTGGAAATGTGTGGATGCATCACATCTGATTGCTTTGTAATGAAGCCTCCTGTTCCTATGATAGATTCCTATTCTGTGGAATTAAGGTGGATCTGCTATGGTGCATTTCCCAATGACATCCCATCTCCCACAACAGTCCTGACATTTTGGTTCCCTTATTTGTTTTGCACTCTTTGCCTTCTCTTTGAAGGTCACTATTGAATTACTTTAAAGCATGCAAATCAGTGTGTCCACAGTCCACCTTAATGCTTACAGGGTAAGACAGAGCAGACGGGGCAGCTGAGCATGTACCTGTTAACCCGAAATCTGCTTGAAAGCAGTAAATGAAGCATTCTGACATGAAAACTATCTGAAAATAAGGTATTGATACAGAACTTACTTTGATCAACCAATCAAAGTCACTTCTGATCAAATTAACTCAGAATTAGTGCAAAGCATACATTTTATTCACATGGCCCCTAATCATATAATATGCTGTTTGGCTGCAGGTACAGGTAGTAAAGACAAGTGAAATGCTTATTCTTATGGGCATGGGTCCATGGAAACCATATACGCCTATGGCTATTAGTGGATCCAGTCTATATATATCATACTGATAACACTCAGTCTTGATCAATGTACATTCATCCAGTGGGAAAGTTGTCAAGCAGGACACTGAATCAATTCTATGTCGTTTTCTGTTGAGAAGTAATGATTGGCAGTTGTGTTTAGATCAGATGTCTTTAAAACTGAACCAAATTTGAGGCCTACAGGGAAATTTTCCTTCTTCTTGCACCTTGACAGGGAGGTCAGAGGCTAGGTTCAGCAGCACCCTGCAGCTGGTAGTGCTTTAGTGTGTTATTCAGCCAGTTGAGTGGTTTATAACACGGGAACTTCAATCTGGGTCATCCTTGGTCTTCCCTATACTCTCTATTGCCCTTTTCTCCGCAAAACGTTCCTATGCCAAAGTTTCTCTGTCTTTCTCCCTCGAGTACAACTAACATATAATGCAAATAAGGAGGAGGTGTCTAGTCATTTTGCATGTGACTCACAACAGTTAAACAGTAAACAAGGAAGATGTTGAGGCTGTTGTTATGGTCAAGATTATTTACTACTGTGCCTCTACTGTGATGTTGCATTTGGTTTTGGAGAAAAGACGTGCAGAGGTTGAAAATGAGACGAGGATGCCAGAAAAACAAGAGCTGAAAAAAGGAAGCTGCTTTTACATAGAGTAATGGAGATCAACTAGGACATGGCGTGCATTCAGAAACCGAGATGAACGGTATGTTTTTCTCTCAAATACTATCTCTTGATGGAATGATCTTTTAATAATTTGTGTTTGCAGTCGCTTTGCTAAAAATGGAGGGGGTGATACTTTCGTGTTGCTTGCATCACATTTAACCAGTCAGGGATGTCCAGTGCTAAAACTCCACATAGGTGGCCTCCAGGAACTCAGAGAATAGTACCTCAGTTGCAGGGACTGTTTTGGGGCCCAGGGACCCCTCTTTGCACTGGAGGGTTAATCCTTAATCCTACAAACAAGAGAAAGAGTTCCTGGTTCCTCAAAAGGCCTCCTAGTTTCAGGGGACAGTTCCTGAAGTGGCAAAGGGGCATATGTCACCCAGTTGCCAGCGCCGATGAAAGGCTTCAAGTAAGTGATGTCCCATAATTTGCCAGTAAAAGATTTCCTGCAAGTGATATCACCCAGTGGTCCAAGAGTGAGACGGTCCCTCTGCAATTTGGCAGAATTGCCAGATGGCAAGTGCAAGCCTGATATTGAGTGATCTATGTATAATCAAGTGTTTACATTGTCGTTGTGTTTACAGAAATATACTGTATCAGAGCTTGCCAGTTTGATGTAATACAGTAAAACGCTTTCCATCACAGGTTTGCCGGGCCCTTGAGAAACGCTGCTCATAGCACGCGTGCCTCTAGAGTATATGCACTCTCTAACTCAAACAGTCTGGGCAAGCTCTGACCCTTCTGGATCTAAAGAGCCTGTCATTGTTTCACATATTCTCCACATCCATCCTTCTAGTAATATGCCTCCTCTCGCCAGCGTATATTTGAATATTTCATTCAAGACAGATGGAATCCTAATCTTAGCTCCAAGCTGTGGCGTTTTGTCACCGATCCATTTTCCAATCAGGCAGTCCCATCTACTTCTTCCATTTTTCCTCGCTCACTGCTCTGTTTTGTCCTCCCTCTGGCTCTGCCACCCATCTCTCACTCACTCACTTTCTTTTTGCCCTCTTTCTTTCTTGGTGACATACTTTGCCGAGGTGCGTCTGTTCAGTTTGAGATGCTTGAATATTTAATTTCCACTGTAAGAGATGATGTTAAGATTCATGAGCATGAATTAATTTCATACCTGGACGCAAAATTGAGGGAAAGAGAGGAGAGGGAAGAGTGATAAGTCATGTTGTTGAAAAGAGGATTGTGTTGTGGGAGTTTGAAGCTACATGTTATAATAAGACCTACTTTTCAAGATTATTACACTTTATTACTTGTAATTTGAATTTGACACCACTGGTTTCATATATGCATGTGTTCAGCAGTAGCAATCTACCCCACAGTTATTAGCTGCCTCACGGTACCTGTAAGTCACTGATGAATAATGAATGTGGAGGGACCTAGACAACTAAGCCGTGACCCGTAGCAGTTACTTGTACTGCTGATATTGAAGCTAGCATCAGTTTTAGAAATGCTAAGTAGATATGAAACATTAATCAGTGTTCCATTAGTCAATACATCATACATGCTCGCTGTTTTAGACTAAGTGCGAGAAAACGTCTGTAAATTACCTTTCAGGCTATTCACATGTGCATTTACAAATCAATACATCAATGTTAAACTAATATGTCTAATCATTTATAAATATGTTTTAAAGTGTATCAACCACAAAAAAAATAAACCTTAAGAAACATTCACTGATATTTTAATGAGTACATAAGTGATAAGTGATAGTGAGTACATAATTTACACTTGACTTACTGTGGGGCGAGAGAAGACATAATTTTATTAATAAACTACTCAATTATTTCACAATTGTGATTGCTCTTTTAAATTTTGATCCCGGGGCAGATGCTTCTGATTTAGATTGAGTGTGAAAAAACTTTATGCCATTATTTTTATTTGGGAAAATGAAACTTTTCTCATCAATCCTTTTCAGCCACTCACCCATAATAGATAAGGGTTTGTTTACCTAACTCTCTAATGGTTCATCTCCCTGATGAGAGTTTTCACTCGCTACAATTAATTATCACTGCTAAATTTAGGGAGAAGAGGAGCATCCAAACAATTAAGAGCTTTCATTTAGTAATTGAACAATGGTGTGGCTAGTTGATGGGATG
>OMLF01010180.1:0-14683 GCA_900302615.1 Holocentrus rufus
GAAGACAAGTGAAAATGTCATGTCTCAAGGCATGAATCTCAAACTTGTTCTCACAAGGGCAGAAGTTTTCAGAAACACACACACACACACACTGCACGCACACACACACAGACACACACACACATCCCACAACCCGAATGGCAAACTCTCACATCACAATCAGAATCCCCTTTATTTATGAAATGACGCTTAGGTAAGAGGATGTAGTGTATAATTACTAAACTGATACAAAAAGCAGACACAGCACACAGGATGTCAGACAGAACAAAGAAAGGGGCGGCACAAAACTGCAAAACATAAGTCAGACTCCACATATGCAGTACATGACATTGTGCTTTATAACATTATATATATTTGATAACCTGCACTCATCTTGTATCACTTTAAGAGAGGTTATTTGCAGAAATGGCGTGTTTTAACACTGCGGCGAATGCATATGTGCTAATGCAAATAAGTGATGAGAACAATTATATAACACCATTTCCTGTGCAAATACAATCTCATTGGCTGAGCTGCCTTCAATTTAAGAGTCCTTGCTTGCTATTCTTACTGCCGAGGCAAGCCCAGTCAGTTGTTTATGAAAAACAGCAGCTCTCCCCCAAAAACCAGAAACCAGAGAGTCAAACTTGTGATGTCATTGGGTGTACACTCTGGAGCCGCGCCACACAGAATGAATTGGTAAAGAAAGATGGTGAACGGTGACTTGGAGAGCAGCCAGGGATATTTTCTGGGAATAATGCTGCATGTTCAGGCTTAAAAGAGCTGAACAAAGCTAATTTGGGGATGAAAAGTCAAATATTTTGTCGGGCCACAAAACCCATGAAGTAGCTCCAGACTGTATATCTGATGACATCACATTTTTGAGTCACAGTCCTCTACTTTTTGGTGTTCATTAATAGTTGATGGGCTGTTTAAAACCACAGATAAACATATATTGATTTAAATTCTCCAATTAAGGAGCATGAAGTGCACTTACTCAACTGCGATTATAAAAGGTTTCCTTAGGACAGCCACTGTAAGGTCTTGATCTCAGCATGCTGACTCGGGACATACTCATATGCCAGAGGAGCGGGCAGGTCAGCACTATGAAAGTTCAACAACCCAAATAGCTAATCTGTCATCTAAGGTTATGTCATCAGCTCTCTGTTCATCTTCTCTAATCGCAGTGTATTAATCCAAATGGAATGCAAGGAACCTGTTTGATGGTGGCTTGTTTTTGCTTGTCACTGGTTTTGGCGACACCTTTTAAGACTGTAAATGACACAGATTCATTGTAAACATAAACACACACACAGCAATTTGTATCAAACTGATGGAAATTATATTATAAATGAATGCTTCTGAAAACATAATTTTTGTTATTATTGGAGGTTGTTTGCCTCGTGATCATAAAGTCACAGTTCACCTATCTTACTTTCATTTCTTGTCTTTATCACTACATCGCTGACCGAGTTACAGCAGCAGAAGTAAGCAAGAAGCCTATCGTTTATCTAGCCACCTTAAACTCGTGCCCGAGTGCGCGCGCCCGTGAGCGCTGTGAGAGGAGCTGTCGGCAGTGAGATCATGTGAGAGTCCACGCTTGGAGAAAGTAGGTTTGGAGGGTAGACTGAGAGGAAAGCAGGCGGAGAGTCACAACGCAGAGGGAGGGGGGCCCAAGCACTGGGAGTTCTGCAAGCCAAGCTGAACCACCGTGGGACTTTTCTGTCAAAAAAAAAAAGTTGACCGAAATACAACAGCGAGTGCGTCGAGACAGTAACATGCGAGCCAACGCGACTTTCTGTACTCTTACTTTTCCAACGCCGGACTTTGTCGAGCGATAAGACGGGAAGAGTTTCGGGTAGTTCTTTGCTGTTGACCGTGTTTACCGAGAGCTGTCTGCCACTGGAGTTAAGTTTCTATTTAGAGAGCCAGTGCGCTCTGGCTCTAGTATATTGCTGTTATTATTTTGCCATCCATTTTAAACACATGTAGTCGAGTTTTCGGCATCCCGGCAAGAAAATAAAGACATCAAAATGAGAGGTAAGTTGAATTTTTATGTCATGGTAAGTCTGTGCACAAATAGTTGCAGTTGTCAGGGATCAGTGTGGTCTTATTATGGGATGCATTGGACACATGTTTGCGCACTCGGGGAGTTGAGTGCGCCTGTTCTCCTAGTGCGCATTAATCCGTCAAGAATGGATTAGCTGCACAGAGCTGGAGGCTGCATGTTCCACAATAAAGTTATGAAGCCATGTTATTCAGTCATATGGAATTAACCTGGCGAGTGAATTTTTATTTTAGCATTTTTGCAGGTGTATTTATGCTTGAATCAGTGTTCTGGTGTTGTTATAATTTGCTCTATGCACTCTGATTCTACGACATTTCTCCTGGGTGCATTTGGATAAATGTCGGTCCTATCTCACCTGGGGCTCCATCTGTAAATTTTGCCCAGGGATCCATGTTAGAGTTATGCAATGAGGAGAGGGAGGGGCGTGCGTGTGTGAGTGTATGTGTGTGTGTGTGTAGGCTGTTGTTACCCAAAACTATAATTATGTAATCGAGATTTAATTCGTCTTTATCAGGACATAATTGCAGGTTTTAATGGTGATCGTTTCAGACCCACTCGAGACTATCGTTACTGTAAAACAAACGAGCCATTTCTCCGATCTGCCGGCACACTTATTTGTCTGACAAATATATGATTCATGTTTGTTGAAATAATAAATCAGCCCTGTGGTGCTTGCAACCTGTTTTCTTTGTGTCAAAGAGTGTGTAAAACCAATCTCAGCAGTGTTGGTGCTGTTGTGATGATGTTGTGATGCGATGGCGGTGCCAGCATGGCCGACTGTGTGAGTGTGCAGAGGGAGAGGGAGCTGGCTGTTCCACTGACCTAGTTATGTCACCCAACATTATACAGCATCCACAGAGGAGGGAGGGGGAGCGGCTCAGGGAAGGGCCCGGCCGCACGACGTGCAGCGCCATGTGCGGCTGCAGGCTTGCGCTGATCGTTGCCCTTCACTGAGCTCGCCTTGAGCTTGAACTTGGCACTTGGGCAGCAGGCAACTAACAGAGAAGCATTTTGAAAACACATTACACTTGTGCAAAAATGCAGAATGCAGTATCCAAAAGTTGGCCTCAAAATAGGCATTTACATGTGGATGACATTCATTTGAAATATATTTTGGACGCTGAAAAGACATTTCTTCCTATGCATAGGCCTGTATGTGCAAGTGTGTGGTATCTAATCACAACAGATTTTGAATGTATCTTCATCTTCAAATCCAGTTTTAGACATTTTTATGAGATGCTTATAAGAACGTTTTTAGGAACCAGAATGTTTCAGTAAATTAGACCTGTCTGTTGCTGAAGTCACTTCCACATGAATTAATCTTGTCCAAATAAATAATCAGGAAACAAATCACAGTTTGTATCAGTTTTCTATCTATGTTTGTCACAATCCAGCAACAATGACAAGTTAAAAAGTAACTATGCCGTTGTTCCCTGCAAACTATTTCAGTGGGCTTATAGTGCTCTTCTGGTTTTTGCTCTCTGCAAGGCCCTCATTGCATTCTTCTGTTGTGCTGGACAGGAGATTAGCCACAAGTAGTTTTTTTTTTTTTTTTTTCTTACTGAGGAGGAGAGGGAAGAATTTTGGCAGCAAAGAGGGAGGGAGGAAAAAGTAGAGGGGGCCTCTGGTGGAGGGAGGTTCCCTTTCTGGCAGGATATCCAAATGTAAACAAACCCAGGCCAGGCCTTAGCTCACTAGACTAAAAATGTAGGTTAGTCGCTCACTTTTAACAGCTTTGATTGTTTGCTGACAAGAATAGATTTGCAATAACAACATGTCAGCAATTTCATCTCAATTGCAGAAGGCATACTTTGAACCCAAACACAGTCACTTCAGCACAAGTTGTCAAGTCATTCTAACAGCTTTGTTGCTCTGTGAGGCAGATATGCTCGGACCTCTGACTCTTCCTCTTATTTATTTCATTAGAGTTCACTTCTTCTTTCTAATACAGCAGAGGCTGGATAAGTATTAATGTTTATTACTTCTCGGCATGTTGTAAAAAGATCAAAAGGCATTTCACACACAACAGGAGACACATGGTGGAGGCTTACAAAATTCACAGCTCTGCTGTAATGTGCAAAAACACCCCCTGTGTGGGCCTCCGTTGGTATTTGCATGATGATTTGAATGTACTTGTTCTGCTTGCTTACAAGCATATTTTAAATATGTGTTTTGTATATGTTAAGCAAAGTCTTTGCAGTACTCTGCAAAGTCTTTGTTGCAAAGTCTTTGCAGTAACCTCTTTACTATTGTGGGGGCCACTCTATAGGGTAAAGTTTTGTTTTCTACAGGCTATCAGATATAATCCGTAAAATACAACTGCCTCTACAGGTTAGACCAGAACCTATGAAGGAAAAACATGGTTTTGTCTTCATAACTGAGAATATCTTTGCTCTCCTGGGGTTCATCATAGCCTCGAGGCCAAGCAGCCTCCTGTTTTCCTCTTGTGGAGTATGTGGAAAACAGCGAGGTTTGTGATTTCAAAATAAGGAGTGGCAACAAGAACAATCACGGTCAACTATTGTGATACACTCCTGTGTTTGCCTATTTGACCTGCAATACAAGCCCTCTCTAATCTTAAGGCACACACCCTGGAGTGCCATGACACACAGGGTGCTCCAGCTCTACAAATATCAGTGTTTTCTCTGTATTCCTTTAGCAGTGGTTTACCACCACTGCAAGAGAAAATATGACATTAAAACTGTAATTTAGACTTACTATTAGCTAAAAATAAATTTAGTCCAGGTGTTTCAGATGTAATGAAATATTACTAATATAATTAAAAACATTTTAACACTACAACCTCAACTTGAAACAACTTAGACCAGAACAACAAATATGGAACAAAACTAGAATTATTGCCCACAGCACCACAGGTGCATAAAAGTAGAGGAAACACTGGAAATATGAATAGAATACAATACCCTCCCTGAGTGTGTATTCTCAATACATTACCACATCTCTGGTAATCTGTTGCTTGAGGACAAGTACAGCTAGTAAATTTCTGCATTACAGCAAGCGTGTGTTTTGTGACCTGTGCAAACAAGCACAACCTGTACTTGTACTTTGCATTCAAACAGGGTGGAACATTACATCAAGAGCGAGAGATAGCGTGCTGGTGTGTATGTGTGTGTACGTGTACGACCACGTGCATGTGACTGTTCATGTCTTGTGCTGAGTTTGTGGAGGTTCAAAAGCTATTCCCCCGTTATCCTGCTGACATACTGGCACACTGACTGCTTGACACACTGACCAGAATATTGGCGGTGGAGGATTCCTGGCTGTTTGTTCTCCACGAGGTACCAAGAAGTGAACTGTTTAAGTCATAAAGTCAGTGATTCTCCCCCACGTACACACACACTGAATTAGCCTCTTGTACAGATAACAAGATTACACATTTAGCTGGCTGATAAACACGCGGGGGCCAGTTTGCTGGTTGTTGCCTCTGTTCCTATTTCAGTTTGTCAGAAGCCTTGGGTGTGCCACATAAAGTGTCTTCGCACCCGTTCTCTGTTGCAGTTTAAAAACAAGGTGCAGTGTGGGAAATACATGTTTTGCTGTCTCTTTGAGTTCAGCTTGATTATCTGCAAAAAGTCAGACAGTGGAAGAGAAAGCATATATTTGTGGCTGTAGTAGTGGGGTTGGTGGGTGGCCGTCTGTGTAATTCTGGCTCTCAGCAAGGACAAGAATAGAAATGGTTGAAGCAGAAGCTCAATGTCAAAGAGAGGAAGGGGGGGAGGGTGAAATAGCTGACATTGAAGATCATAGTATGCTGGCTTGAGTGGACTCAAGCCAGGTACAGTATGGTACATTACACTCACTCAGTAAAATGGGGTTTCTAATTGATATTAATAGTCTATTTTCTATTAATGATAAAATAGCAGTGCAGCAGTGTTTTGTCTTTCTGTCAATATTTATAGTAGTATAAAATATATTGATAGGCACCTTAATACTGTATATCAATTATTATGTTTTAATGAAAATCTTTTTATATTTTGGAGTGTTGTTTTGTCTAGGCTCAATGTTGCCTTCCTTGTTATATTTCGCTGTTATGTAACATATTCAGTATTCTGATGCAAGCAATGAGGCTTCAGGGAAATGTTTTATGGGAAGTGCGAGCATTGTTCAGTTCCACCTTAAAACTGGTCTGCCCAGGGACTTATTCAAACGCGCCGTGCTCGCGCCTGCCTCCCCCCTCCCTCTCCCCCTGCAGTGGGAAAGTGTGTCAGTAGGACAGAATGTCCACATGGGCTGACAGGCTACCGAACCGGAGTGACTGATGACTCAGCCAATCGCAAGGAGGCATCGAACGCCGCTCAGCCAGTAGGAAGCCGCGAGCCGGATATGGGCGGGGCCTCGGTGTTGCTAGAGTGAGCCCGCTGAATGAGCGCTTGTGGAATGCTCGCAGACGAGTTATATAATCGTGAGATTAGGGAGGGGTTCAGGGGAACCGGAGGAGAGAGAGAGAGAGGGGGGAGGAAGGACGAGGGAGGGAGAGAGCAAAGGGAGATTTTTTCCATTGCATGACTGCAGCTGCTCTAATCAGTCGGAGTATTTTAGTCAACAGTTTTAGAAAAGAGACAGCAGACTGTGTCTTGAGAGGGAGTGAAAAAGGCATAGAAAGTTGTGTTTTCCAATACCTAAGGGCACAATGATGTATCTAATCAATTAAATGGGTTTCCATGTAGAGTCCTCTAAAGAGTGAGATATATAATATTACAAAAGTGAGAATGATTTTATCAACACTGTACAGATTGACAGGTTGAACAACAATTATTTTGGAGTGTGGTTGTTCTTATCTCAGCTAACAAGGAAACAGTTTATGTACTCTGTGTACTGTTTATGTGTCATGTGTCTATGTGTCACCAGATTCTCCATCTGTGTACCATCATGGTAACCACACGCACAATGCAGGCAAACATGATTAAGGGCCAGTTTATCTTGTCTTGTACCTGGACTTGGTGGATGGGAAGTAAATTTCTCTGCTTAGTGCATGGCTGTTGCCCTCATTAAAGTTTTTTCAAATGTAAGCTGAAGAATATGTGCTCTGGGGGCTTGCTGGATTTGTTAAATATGTATTTTTCTCTTCGGATGCTGCATACTTTTGTGCAAAGTAGGGGATCTGCCTCATGCAGCGATCTTTCTCAATTTCTTCAGTGTGTTGATCATTCCCACATGTTCTCACTGGCGACATATTGTGAAGCAGACGTCCTCTCTGACACTGAATGTAGGCCAAAAATGGACTTCCAGTGTGTGTGTTTATGTTAGACTCTTTGTACCACATTACACAATGGTGTGTTTGGATATCAGCTGCTTTTGGCTTTGATCCACAAGACATTTGCCTGGTGGTAGAATGTGACTCAACAGTCTCACATTTAAACGTGCCAAATCAGTCATAACTTCTGTGCTTCATTGAGCAGATGTTGACTGGCTATACAGAATTGAATCTTGAGTCCATTCTTCTGTGTGATGCTGAGTTAATAGACACATTAGTCAGTCGTGTGACCCCTCTCACAGTGCCATTTTTGTCCCTGCAGCTCAGATTGAGGTCATCCCCTGTAAGATCTGCGGGGACAAGTCCTCAGGAATCCACTATGGAGTCATCACCTGCGAAGGCTGCAAGGTGAGGAGGAGACCACAAAGTCAACTAGACCAGGGTTCTTCAAACTTTTGAAAAGCTGACTCATTCACTAAGCCACAGACTCTCATTTGAAGTGATTTTGCCCAAGGGACCTTGATATGAAAAGACTGTGGTTTAAGTATTACATTTTTGGATGTCATACCTGAATTATATATAGTTAAAGTTATATATAGTTATATATACACACAATTGAATTATAGTGAAAATGAATGTTGTCATTTTGCTAAGGCCCCCCTGGAAGCTTTGAAAACCACTGAATTAGGCTACCACGCCCAATATAGAAATGTAATACATATGTATGAGAGGGATTTCCATATATGCCATATATGTCCATATGAATTACCCATATAGGAAACATTTGAATTTGGCACGTTTTCATTCATGTAAAATTTTCTGAGTCATTATATATGGTCATATATGTTGAACAGGTGTGGCTGCACATATATCAACCATATAGGGATGTTGTTTTCATACACAGTATGCACATTTACAAGCTACATATGTGTGTTCACCATACATTGTCTGCACATGTATCACCGTACCCAGAGTTGATATATATGTTTGATTTGTATATGACTTAAGTATACGATACACTACACTACATTTAAGCTACATTTATATTTGTGAGTAAACTTGAACCAGGCCATTATATTGAAAATGTACACATCATTAACATGTATACATTGTGTGTGTGTGTTTGTTTGTTTGTGCATATATGTACAGGGTTTCTTCCGTCGAAGCCAGCAGAACAATGCCATGTACTCTTGTTCCCGTCAGAGGAACTGCCTTATCGACCGGACCAACCGCAATCGCTGCCAGCACTGCCGTTTGCAGAAGTGTCTGGCTCTGGGCATGAGCCGAGATGGTGAGGAGCGCGCAGAGAATATGCTGCCCTACATTAAATTAAATTGATTACATATCAGAGCCGGCATGCGGAAACTTGGCTGCTAACTACTTTGTCATTTGTAAGATGCCTGCGAATCTTTTGTTTATTTCTCAATCTCACTTGAGCATATTTTCTCTGCAGCGGTGAAGTTTGGCCGCATGTCAAAGAAGCAGCGTGACAGCCTGTACGCCGAGGTGCAGAAGCACCAGAAGTCCCAGGAGTGTGTGGGCGCTGGGGGCGGCGGCTCTGCTGGTCTGTCCTTACCCAGGGAGGATGGTGTTTGTGGGAGTGGCGGGGAGGATGGTGAAGGGGGTCTGAGTCGTTCCTACAGCAGCGGGGGCTCCAGCTCCACCCTTAGCGACCTGGATGACATCGCAGCGTTGCCCGACCTGTTTGACCTGCCGCTGACCCCCGAGGAGGCCAGCGAGTACTGCAGCCTGGAGCTGCTGGGCGGAGGGGGCGGGGCCAGCACTGGAAACACCTCCAACTCCTCATCCTCTTCCTCCTCTTCCTCATCTCTGTCTAATCAGAACTCCCCGCAGCAGACGTTAGTGGACGTGGCAGACAACAACGGGATCCAGCTCATGCATACACACTCTCACACACACCAACTGCTGGCACACACACATGCGGCGCTGCTGGATCATCTGCCTGATGACTGCTCCCTAACAGAGCTTGGTGAGTATCAGCAATGACATGCAATGAATCATTTATTCACCCATTAGAGGACAACCATTAAAGTAATGGGCGAATTGACAGTGTTTGCCTGGCAAGTGGCAAAAGGCTTTTTAAAAGGGATTTAAATGAAATGAAATAAAGCGAAATTTAAAAATACACACACACACAAACATTCTCAAGATAAGGACAAGGTCATATGACACAGAAACAGATAAAAGGAAGACAAAGAGAAATGGTGTCAATGCAGAGCAGCACTGTACTGTAACTGGTGTTCAAGGCCACAAGGACAAGGCCAAATCAGCAAAACAAGTCAGATGAAATGACCAGAAGTTGTAAAGCTGCAAAAGACAATGATAACAATAGCAGGGACAAGTAAAGGGATGTTATTGTGGTGATGCATGAAGGGCAAGGAAGCTAGGGGATTTTTCAGACAGGAGGTGTGTGGACTCCATGAAGGGAGATACTGAGATAAAAAGACGGGTTTCAGAGTGTTTTTTATGTCAGGCTGGCTGCTGGCTGCGGCAAACTGCAAAGGAAAATTAGCCAAGGACTCTGGGGAGTTATAAGGGAAACGATGGGTAAATATTATGACTGTTGGGCATAACTAAGAACATGAGGTGGAAAAAATTGGCAAAGTAAGGAGTAGGTTAGCCACTTGATATTATGATTGGATTGCAGATTACAGTGGTGGGGAGAGCTGGTAGCAAACCTAATGGCAGAGTGGTCCAGAGAGTGCAGTAATTTCAGGGCAGACTTAGATGACCTGTGGTTATGTAAACAACAGTAGTCAAGCAAGGGCACGAAAGTGATCTGAATCAATGTGAGCTTGGCAGAGCTGGGTGACAGCAGAGTGATTGTGACACAGTGGATTGCAGTGCGCACAGTATCAAAAGAGAGTTTTTAGCTGCGACCGGCAGCTCTATAGCCTGCTCTGTCAGTCAGTTGGTCAGTTAGTTGGTAGGTCCACAAAAACTTCCTACAGTTTTTGCCCTAGGAGGCTGAAATTTGGCATGGAGGTCAAGTGTGTGTGTGTGTTTAGCCACGGCCCCTTTCATGACTCATTAACATTTGTTTTAGGCACTTGTGGGAGTCATCATTGGACTAAGCAAAGTTCAGTTTTCATTTGTTTGCCCCGCCCCCATACTTTAACCACGCCTCCTTTCATAACTTATGAACTGTTTGTTTGGGCATCACTGGACTCAGCAGAGGTTCTTTTTTTAGTGGTGTAGGTTAGCCCCGCCATCTCGTTCTATGAGGCTGAAATTTGCTATGGAGGTCAAGTGTTTGTGAGTTTGTGTGTGTGTCTGAATGCATGCATGCGTGGATGCATGCACGTACATGCAGCTATTGCACATTTGCACTTGTTGTAGTTAAAAGTTTACTTGGCTTTCACCGGACCTTGGGATTAATTCGCTATTTTCTTTATAAACACAGCCACTGGTGCTGGCCCACCACAATGTCAGATAGGCCAACCACAAGTGCACAGATACGGAAATTAACTGCACTTCTTGTGGTTCATGTCCACACACACACACACACGCACTCACACACACAATCCTTTCCTCTACTACACTCTTGAATTTTTAATACCGACCATTCTGCTGCAACAGAGTTCACTGAGTGTGTGTGTGCTTGTTTTTGTCACAGAGCGCATCACTCAGAGCATTGTCAAGTCCCATTTAGAGACGTGTCAATACAGCGCTGAGGACATGAAGAGATTCACCTGGGTGCAGTACTCACCTGAGGAGACACGTGCTTTTCAGAACAAGGTACATAGTGTATGCAGCAGCAGCTCCTATAGCTTTTAAGTCTTTTGTACTTGCATTTACATATAGCATAACCATTAGGAATGTACCCATATGGGAGCAGAACCAGCATAAACTAGGGTATCTGTATTGGAGACTTTATCCAATACTAGAATCTGATATCTAATATTTAAGCACACTAACTTTATATTTACTTTACTTGATCTTTTATTTCCTAGTGAATAGAAGGAGCTTTTGTTTGTTCATTTCTATTTTGCTCAGTCCAAGTAAAGTATCTGATCAGTGGCCGATTGGACTTCTAATAGTTCTGTCTCGTTTTGTGTCTTCTACAGTCTGCTGAGTGGATGTGGCAGCAGTGTGCACACCATATTACCAATGCCATTCAATACGTGGTGGAGTTTGCCAAACGCATCGCTGGCTTCATGGACCTGTGCCAGAATGACCAGATCATTTTGCTGAAAGCCGGTTAGTACTGACTCTTACTCCAGAAATAACTCTCATCAGATTTAAAAATGCTCAAACTGCGCACAATCCATTTTGCCAATGTCAACAAATTCTGAAACTTGCTAACTGTAGTTCCCTCTTGTCTTTTTTTTTGTTCCCAACTTTCTATCTTTTGGTGTTTTCTTCAACTGTAACCATCTGTTTGAATGCTTGTTTGTTATTTTTAATAAAACTCACATCCCTGGTTTGACCACTCGGGACAAACACACATTTCTGAAAACTAAATTTACATTTATTTGATGTCTCTGTATTGTTTTATTTATATGTTTGACACAAAATGCAATATTTGTTTTGAACCTTTTTTGACAACTGTCTGTGCATACCTCTATTACCATGTTGATATTTAAATGGTTCAAAATGGCTCATATATGCTGTACACATATCTGAATTTAAATTATTTACTTTTTGTAATGTTCTTGTGCATGTTGGAGCATCTGTGTCCTCTACCTCCCTCCCTCTCCCACCTCCCCTTCCTCCTCCATCTCTCCATCTCGGTGCCTCTATCTGTTGACCTTTCAGGCTGTCTGGAGGTCCTGCTGATCCGTATGTGCCGAGCCTTTAACACCAGCAACAGCACCATTTTCTTCGATGGAAAATTTGCCTCAGCTCAGTTCTTCAAAGCACTTGGTGAGGCACAAATGGTTGTGGCTAAAATATCAATATCTTTTACCTTTTTCACACCCAAGAAGTATTGAAATATCCATCCTGAGGCAATTCACAATAAGCCTTGTACATAGAATTAACCCCATGTTTGTCATCAAATTGTTTAAATTCTCTGTGACATGATATGGAGCAACTTGGCTTAAGCACTGAATTTTCCCACCAAGCAGAGTCAGATTTGACTCTGATCCTGGCCTGAATTTGTTTTTGTGGGATTGATTTACCCAGGTTGACCCTTTCACACCAACAATCAGCTTTGGTCGCGACAGGGCTATCAAATTACCAGACACGTGATTTGATAATGGGTCATTTTCCCTGTGTTTTTCCAGGCTGTGATGACCTGGTCAGTGCCGTGTTTGACCTGGGCAAAGGCCTCTGCCGTCTCCAGCTGTCTGATGAAGAGATGGCTCTATTCAGCGCTGCCGTCCTTTTATCCCCTGGTGATTTGCTCTCTCTTTCTCTCTCTCTCATACACGTACAAAACTTAATACAAACACAGTCAACAAGACTGTTCATCATGTAGGAAAATCATACAGCAGTCAATCTCTCCTTTGTGTCACCGATAACCCATCTCATACATAATTCAGTTTTACATTTAATTCTCGTGGCTCAGGTTGTTTGGCTCGCTACCAGAAAGTTTGCACTGTAAAATTCAGCAGTATTAAACCTTTCAGCCTCTCCTTTGCTTTACTGAATTTGCAGTTAAGGTTAAGATTACACTTTATTGATCCCTGAGAGAACAAGGGCTTGTCCTGGATTTTGAACTTGGGTCCTCTCGCACCCAAAATGTGATTCATACCCCTTGACCATCGAGCTGCTTGACTTAGTGCATGTCGTCATTGTTTATTTGATGCTTAATATTGTGTTTCTTGTAGACCGGCCATGGCTGACAGAAGGCCAAAAGGTTCAGAAGCTCCAAGAGAAAGTCTACCTGGCTCTGCAGCACAGTTTACACATGAGTGGCGCCTCAGACGAGAAATTGGACAAGGTAAAGACTAGCAATCACAACTCATTACACACATATGTACACATACACGCACACATACGGAGATTTACCCTTGTCTCTCTTATGTCGCCACAGATGGTGTCCAAGCTGCCCATGATGAAGTCTATCTGTAACCTCCACATTGACAAACTGGAGTTTTTCCGTTTGGTGCACCCAGAGACCGCGTACAGCTTCCCACCACTGTACCGTGAAGTGTTTGGCAGCGAGATGTCTCTGCCTGACTCCACCAACAGCTAGACAGACAGACAGACAAACAGAGAGAGAGGGAGAGAAAGAGAGAGAAAGAGAGTGAGAAAGTGTGCGGAAAGGTAGGGAAGCAAAAGGAGAGACAGAGGAGGATATACAGTAGATGTTGAAGCTCAACAACCAGCAGTTAAAGAGACAATCCAGGACATTTAATACTCAGTCTCCCATGATCTCAAACTTGTCCTCCACTTTCCCAGCAGGCAATGCACCTTACACTACAGACCACACGCTCATGGTCCTCTACTATATCGTAGCATTAACAACAAGCGGATGGGCATTATTGTAACACAGTGACCCACTTAGCATGAGCCAGCTCCAAGCTCTAACACTTGTTTGACATCCGATCCACTGTGGATCACTCAACCAGTCATGAATGTACCTCAGTCATAAGCACCAGTGCACAAGCCACAACCCATCAGCGAATGTACAAACCTGCCACTCTGGGACAGAGTTCTACAAATAGTATTAGAATGAAGTCTTTTTGATGAACAGGTCTCAATATTAATACGGCTCTCAGTCGGTATGTGTTCTCTGTATTGATTTTCTGCACTGATGCGTCTCAGTACGGTACGCATCCGTATTCATACAGACAATATCCTCATCTCTAAGGGACCAAGATCATCAGTCATTTCCTATTATATAAAAGGAAATACACAGGTATGATATGGCTCACAACTTAGTCAGGCCTATTGGCTCAGTTTAAAAAAAACGGTATCACACATATGCACACACACATTTAGACAGTGTTGGTGCTGCCTTTTGTAGGCTCTTGTAATGCAATGAGAAACCTCAGTCCCACACACCCCTTCCCTTGTAAATGCCACTTAGAGACAGGAAAAGATGAAATTATCTTTAATTTATATACACGTTTATAAAGAAATATTTTAAATAAGAATGTAAATAAATGACTATATTAGTACATAGAGAGGTAGAATGTGTGAGTTCAGTTAAGCGAGAAAGGGAGAGAAAAGTGGATGGCGAGATGCAGAGGGAGTGGGGGAAAGATGGATACTTCAGGAAAGCAGATCCTTGGACTCGGTCCTTTTCTGGACTATTTTCCTCTCTTGACCATACTCAGGTTCCCATGGCAACAACCCCTCTTGCCCTGATAGAAACCCAGCGGGGTTATGTGCGGTCGTGACGCAAGTAAACGGGGTGGACACTTGTTGCAGACATGACACGGCAGGGGAGGCTCTACCCACACAAAGGCAAAAAAAAAAAAAAAAAAAAAAAGAAAAAAAAAAACACA
>OMLF01010180.1:14703-29163 GCA_900302615.1 Holocentrus rufus
CAAAAAAAAAAAAAAAAAAAAAGAAGAAGAAGAAGAAAAAAAAACCCTGCCTTTATCTCGCTTTCGAACTGAAAACATTCATTTGCAAAGACTCGGTGCTGTTGTAGCAGCCCCTGCCAAAAGAGATAAAAAGACAAAGAGGACACTAAGGAGAAGAGACAGCAAGGCAAAAGATGACTTCATGAACTCTACATAACAAGAGACTTGGGGATACGCAGTGTCTCCCCACTTGTTTCTAACCAGCAGTTAATAGGTGTAGTATACTCATCTTTTACGCATAATGTTTCCGCTGGTTGCAGGCTGGGCCGCGGAAGGTCCATATGTATCATAAACCCTCCTTGCTGGTTGGAGCAACTGTATTATTTTTGTACATTTGTTGTTCCTCCCTCCTTTAGTCCCAAACCCAACATCTGCCCAAATACTAAGCACTTATTCTTTCCTCTATCTCACTGGGCACTAGTTAAAGGCCAGACAGAGCTACCAGCTGTCCCCCTGGGTGAGGCCTCAGTGCCAGTTAGGCTTCACAGGTTTCAGTACATTTGTTCTCAAGTTATTTATTTTTTATGTAAATTCTGTATGCTTTGTACAATTTTGCCCATACCTCTTTACGTTTTACATATACACACACGTAACATGCTTTCTAAATGATGATATAGCATTGATATGATAATGTCTTACTTTGGGTGCTGTGAAGCTCCTGAGCAGATTTTGGGGCCGTCCGCCACTCAGGGAGACAGCTTTGATCTCTGTCAATGACCCTTTATTACCAGTGTCGTCTTCTAGCCTTGTACTCCTCACCTTTGCACCTAAGATGAGACCCATAACCATAATCACTGTGGACGTAAGTTCTATTTTTGTGAATGTTACTCACAAAGTGTCAAAACCCTTGCCCTTTGTCCTAATATTGTAACATGAAATTTATGAGAAATAGGAGTTAAAAAGAAATCAGTTAAATAGAGTTAAAGATGAATTTCAATATTGGAGTTTAATGTTTCTTTTGCTGTGATTTTCATTTATCTGTAAGTCTTTTATCCACTTTTTTTCTTTGTGTCTCCACCTTTTGTCTTGTAAAGTGATCTATTTTTTTTATTCAAGAAAGATTAGGAAAATTCCAAACAAAAAGAAAAAAAAAAGTTTTTTTTCCCTTCTCTCTTTCCCTGTATGACAAAATGTACAAGAGGTATATTACTAGTCCAAGAGTAATTGAGTCACACAGCTCAATATATATTGTTGTCCATTGGGATACATTATATGTGGTTTTAAGAATGTAATAAAATTATTTCTTTTTCTTTTGAAATGTTTCATTGTGTCTTATTTCACAAAAGATGGATCTTTTACAGTTTTGAAGTAGGCTTTCATTTGGTATTCTTGCTTAACAGAGCACTGTAGGTGTAGGCCTAGAGGCATCTTGATTATCATCATCATTTTTAAATCCCTGTAAAAGCTAATCAACTGAAAATCTGTCATGTAATAGCTTGTTCTGTTACTTTACTATCAACAGGGGGTGGGTAGCAGCAACATAAGGAAATTCATTATTGGGGCACTTGATTTTGGTCTCTCTAAGCTTAAACATACACGAATCAAGGCTAAATGTAATTTACTCACTGTTACAGTTTCCAGAGAGAGAAAGAGGGATGTTTGGTTTCATGCTCGAGTGTGTGTGTGTGTGTGTGTGTGTGTGTGTGTGTGGTGTGTGTGTGTGTGTTTTGACCCAGTTTATCCACTAGGATGGAGCCACTCTCATGAACCCCAAGCCAGGAAATAGTGGTTGCCTAGCAAGTTCCACATACACAGTGCAAAGTTTGAAGACGTGTAGCTAGGTCTGTGCTGGAAACGTCAACGTTATAGACTTGATTTAAGACAATTTGACTATAAAGATCAAAGTAGTAACATCAGCGTTGCAAGATGTCTGTTGCGGGATTTAAGAAACAATTCTACAAAGCAAGCCAGGTAAGTTAAGCGCAACTTGTGTAAGATTAGCTGGTAGCTTAGCTGACTAGCTAACATTATCGTTACTTTTACGAGTTAGCTTTAAGCTAACATTAGCTAGTTAAGTTAACCAAATTATCTTGTTAGGGAAAACTTTTTTATATATAAAAAGTGCATCCCTTACAGCTGTAGTTAATATTAACTGGGTAAATAAACATTTGCCTGGACGGTATATTAATTATGCCCGTTGTCATCAGCTGTCAGTTTCGTCGCTGCTCGAAAGTAACGTTAACGCCAACGTTTATGCTTAGAATCTTTGCTAACTTAACATTGAGTAACTTGAATTGGCTAGTTGACGCTGGCTTCCACTGTCCGGTCGAAGTTTTACTCTCCATTTATTTTACTGTTGCCAGTAACGTTAATAAGTCAGCTCAGGTGATTTGCAGCCAAGTAACATTAAGTTTTGGTGTTTGTTCAGCTGGCTCTGCGTACTGCATTTTACTGAGGGACAGAGCTAACGTTAACGTTAATGTTACTGCTGACTGACACAAAAGCACACATTGAGAGGATTTGTGTCCATCCTGGCTTGATGAAGATGCTGGAAGGCCAGTAGTATGTGATGAATAGTTGTTTGCTTTTGTTGTTTTGCTGTACTCAGAACAGGTGGATTCCTCGCTCAAATTATGAGTAACACTCTTGGTATCATGTTTAGGAAAGTGTGTTACGTATTGTGTTTACGAAATGGTTTGTCAAAGACCGATAGTGTAATGTGTTTGTTATGGTTGATGCCTCCGAAGGCTTACATTTAACAACATATGTTTGGCTAATTCTTTCTGTACTGTCATCTGTGAGCCAGTGCTATGTTTTTAAAAGTGAGACTGAGTTGCTTACAGGCCAGGCCCATAACATCACTATTCCTTCATGCTATATAGTTGTACAGACAACTGTCTGCACGGATGTCAGTACATTTCCATACCTACAAATTCATTCGTTTAAAGTAAGAAAATGCTGATCTGATCTGAAGTGAATTATTCAGTGTCTCCGGTATAAAAGGGATCCACAAGACTTTGTCAGTCAGAGACTTGTGTTACTGACTGTCCCATAGAAAATACAATTTCTGTTTTTTATTTTACACTACATTTTACTCTACATATATGCATGTCCCATTTTGGATCGCAAAACCACTTTTCAGCCTAACGCAGATGATATTAAAACTTAAAGTACAATTTAACAATGACACTAGATTTTTTTCAGTAGGCCTAAAAATAGTGGACATGTCACAGATATCTCACTGACAGGCTGTTTACAAACACTCAGGTTTGTTTGTTAGTTTCTATCAGAGTTCTGCATTGGAACCTTTTAAGACTCTTGGACTTCATTGCAGGGTGCTCAAAAATAAAGACGGCTGGAACGAGACAGTTTTGGGGAATGGCACATTCTTGTGGCAGGGATGGATCACAAATGTCTTGTCCATGTTCCTATATTTTTCAGATTACAAGTAGGCCTACATATCCCGTGGAAAAATATGTCACTGTGGCGTCTTAAGGTGGTAATAACTCATCATCAGAAGTATGAAGCTTAACAGGATATGGAATACAAAATAGGTGGCTTTATAGCAGGGTCTTCTTTCTTTGTCCGATCACTGTACAACGACATTTGTTGTGGGTGACAACTCCTTGCTCAGTGGGTGTGTAGCTCAGTATTGGCAATGGAATCCTTGTTATGTGACCACTGTGCCCCAACCAGATTCCGGGCCTTTAGAAATCCAGTGGAAACTGCATTAGCCAGTTTGTCACAAAAATAGTGATTACAAAGCGTAAAAGAATGTGATCATATATCCTCTGCTGTCTTTGCTATCTGATTGCACTGATTTCTGACTTGAAATTATGACATTTATTTATTATTTATTATTATGGCATTTTTGCTTATTTACATTTGTGGTATGTAGGGCTGGGTGATATAGACAAAATCAATTATCATAATACCTTTACTGTAATACAGCCTTACAAACCAGGAAAAGACAACACCTATGCCATATCACAATATTATGATATGCGATATCCCAGACAGTATCCAGCATTCTTTTGATATACTGTCAATACATCATCCAATACTCTGGTGGTATGGGTGTCCTGTTACCTTAAACCACACTACAGTACAATTACTGATGTCAACCTCCCACCATGCAAGGCCTCAACTAGAGGCACATGTATACAGGACATCTGTAGAGCATCTTAATCCATATTATTACTGCCAAACAGGTGTTGCATCTTGTCATTCAGGCTTTGCAAAGAAAACTGTTGATTAAGATAAGAAAGGCCGAAGCCATACCTTGTACCACAAAAGAATGCATAAGAAACACTGCAATGAGCTCTGCTCATATGCCTTTCGCCTACAATTTTCACAGAGGGTTTTGTCAATACCCACTTTTTTATTTTAGCCCATATTACATCATATGGCCTGTTTAAACAAACTTCCAAGACCAAACCTAGGTTCTCTGTTCCATGTCTGCTACTAGTCTGTTGGTTTATCAGGCACGGAATGGAGAGCAGTAACAGTAGTGGAGGTCAGGATAAAAATAGTTGTGTAGTCAATTATGAGAGGGGTGTGAAGGGTTGTATTTGCATGTGTACCTGGTGGGAGGATAATAACGAACTTCATGTTCAGGCGCTGTGTAATTATGGTACCAAAAGATCCACTAGAAATTGCAGTTACAAGTACGGCCTGTTATGAAAGCACACAGAGGCAAGGAATTGATTGGAGTTCACAATTAGGTTAGCGGGCATGGAAGCTGAGATAAGTCCCGTGGGCCACCAGTTGTCCATCACTGCCTTGGACATTTCCAGAGCCACAGATGTTTTGTGTCTCCTGATACAAAAGAATATAGCCTAGCTTGTGTATTTATAAACTAGAAAGACAGACTGACCCATCTGGTCACAGGTGTCATGTACAGTGTGACGCTGACAGCTGCACCAAGTCAAGGCAAGGGAGAATGCACACACACAATGAGATGCTCTGTTCGGCCTGCCAGCCAGCCAAACAGGAATGTAGAGTTTGTCTCTAGAAGAGAAATGGAGAGTGCACTTGGGTGCCATGTATGAATGAATTTATTTCCATGTGTGAGTGAGCCAGGGCAAGATGAAGTTAGTATGTTTGTTTAATGAAAGTATGCATGAATGTGGTTGTGGTGAAGGAAACTGCAACGTGTTTGCTGACCTGGTGGAATATCTGTCATTGATGAAAAGCAGGGAAACCCATAATTTTGGATGGAATTAAAGCTCTCAGTAGTGAGGAAAGTCCAGTCTGCTGTACTAATTCCTTGATGCACGCTGATTCCAGGGTTCCTCCACTCATGGAAAACCTGGGGACGTCTTAGAATCTGGAACGTCTATTAACCAGGCCTGGAAAAATAAAATTACGGAATTTCTTACATGTCCATAAATGTTTGGCAAGTGGAAGCAGAATGGCATAGTAAGTAGGGAGGCAATCTTTTGTCCAGAAAGCCTGGATCAGACACCTGTAATGGCAAGCATCTACCTTGCTTAAGTATGTTTGATTCCAGTCCAAGAACACTGTTGTGTAGTTGACCCTTTACTCAGATCTCCCTATGGAGGTGTGTAAGCAAAAAGACAATTTCCTCTTGGGTGTTCAAAGTTATATGTGTCATGGATATTTTTGTTTAATCTGGACAAGTGTTGAATTTCAAAATAGATGTTGGATGTTAAGGAAACAAAAAAGTGTTGGAACACTTGAAGTGTTCTTCCGTGAGGGACCAGTGAACATGCTGTGTTTAGTCTGCTTCATTGCTGTGTTTGCTCTGTGTTCATAGATGGTGAGTGAGAAGGTTGGAGGTGCTGAGGGAACCAAACTGGATGAAGACTTCAAGGACCTGGAGAGGGTAAATTCATACAATATAATAGTGTATCTCAAGTTCATACGTTAGATTCTTTGGTATGCTCATATGTTTTGCTATAATTTAAATAATTCCCACCATACTCAATAGCTCACTCTCAAGTGCATTCAAACATTTGCATACAACCAGGTTTAAATGTCTCCTCTAACCTGTGCCCCAGAGAGCAGATGTCACCAGCAAAGCAGTGGTGGACCTCATTGCCAGAACCACAGAGTACCTCCAGCCGAACCCAGCGTCAAGAGCTAAGCTGACCATGCTTAACACAGTGTCCAAAATCCGTGGGCAGGGGAAGAGCCTGGGCTACCCCCAGCCCGAGGACGTCTTGGGAGATTGCATGACCAAGTTTGGACGAGACATGGGCGAGGACACCAGCTTTGGTAAGATTGGTGGAAGAGTGAGGGGAGTCAGTAGAGTGGCACATGGTTGATTTGACAACATGAAAATAGATAGAGGTTGGACTGGGATATGGAAATAAAAGGATTACAGACTAAGCAGGACTAAGAAAAATATGTTCGCAGTGAAGTCAGTGATAGGAAAGCATGTGTGAGTGTATTTGTTGCAAATTGATGCAAATTTTCCTCCAGGATGTAGCGTCTGTGTGTGTGTGTGTGTGTGTGTGTGTGTGTGTGTGTGTGTGTGTTTGCCTTTGTCTTTGTGCCAGCACCTTACAGAGCCAGTGTGTATTATTAACATGCATCACCATGTCCTGCACTGCCTAATGTCAGTATTTTGCATGTGTCATGCAGCTGGGGCTCTAGTCGACGTAGGAGAGTCAATGAAGAGGCTGGCCGAGGCCAAGGACTCTCTGGATATTGATGTCAAGCAGAACTTTATTGACCCGCTGCAGGCAGTTGTCGACAAGGACATCAAAGACATCCAGGTAGAATTGAAGGGATGATATGCTTCTGCACGTACAGGCCAGGCATGGACTAATGAGCTCAGCACTCTGTGTCACCTGCAGACTTATGAAAAATGAGTCCTGTCCAGATATAACAGTTTAATAACACGGAAATGCCTGAGTCTAGCCAACAGCATAGCAGAGTTGTCATGCAAAAATGATGATAGACAAATTAAACTGTATCAATCATCATTATATAATGAGGTGTCCGACTCCCAATCCCAAAACCTTTTCCCTTTTTGCCCTCTCAGCACCAACTGAAGAAGCTGGAGGGCCGTCGTCTGGACTATGATTATAAGAAGAAGCGTCAGGGGAAGATCCCAGATGAAGAGCTCAGGCAGGCTCTGGAAAAGTTCCATGAGTCCAAGGAGCTGGCCGAGAGCTCCATGCACAACCTGTTGGAGACGGACGTGAGTAGCCTCAAATCAGTTACCCTGATCCTCGAAAACCTGCTCCTTTCTCTCATTTATACTGTAATCCACACTATTAGCATAGCAGAAAGTACCCTGAAACATTGATTTTCCATATTCATTTTCAGTGCAAGCATCGCTGATCTGTTAGTTTACCTCCTATTGATAGACAACCAATAGTAACCCACTAATGTCTATCTTGCACAGCTAAAATGCGCAAGAAAGGGTAATACAACCCATGTGGAGAGCTTCTGCAACCTCCCTGGATGGCTCTATGCTGAACCTTTTAGATATACAAGAGAGAGAGACATTAATACCTTATTACCTTTGCCAGTGGATAGATAGGAAAAACTCTGAACCCAGATCAGCAACATGAGAGCTGTATGAAATATGGCAGCCAGGCCACTGTATAGTAAGAGAGATATAAGAATTCTGTTTTGACTGTGGGTCTTCCTTGAGAGACTCGTCAGTGTGAATCCCAATCTTTTATCTGGCTAGTTTCTGTTTCACCAGAAGCGTCAATGTGTATTTCAGGAAAGGCATGCCACTAGCTGCCCACAGCTTCTCAGCTAACAAGCCAAATGGTTATATAATGTCTCAGAGGACAGAATGTCTTATGTGACGTGCCTTGTTTTTCTGCCGTGACTTGCAGTAATGTTAACTTGTCAAACCCGTTTTGTTTGGTATTTACTTTTTTCATACTTGTCCTAATGAGGCGTTGCACAGCTTTTTGGGCGAAGCAGTTTTGGTGGTGTAGCTGTTATGTTGATGTTAAACCAATGAGGGGAATAATATGTGAGGGGCAGTATAAAAGGGCACAGAAAAAAAATTTAAATACAGGTGTGAAATGACATGCATTTCAAAGTCGTCAGTAAAGAATGTATTGAAGGGCTGTTGCCATTGGGAGGAAATGCATTTCATTCGTCAGTAGATTGTGTTTATGTGTGTGTCTTTTTTGTGGTCAGGTGGAGCAGGTGAGTCAGCTGTCCTCTCTGGTGGAGTCTCAGCTGCAGTACCACATGCAGGCTGTGGAGATCCTGAAGGAGCTGTCTGAAAGACTTGGAGAAAGGTCAGCACCAAGACTGCGTACCTTTCGTACATTTAGGGTGTACCCACTGGCTCATGAGTGTGGATGCACCAACATGAACACCAATTCTACTGACTACTGAGTACTGACTTATTTTTACTGTCAACGTAAATTAGTCTATGTTGCAGTAATACCTGCTTTTATATTACTTATTAACAGAATTAGACAGTTTCATGTTACAGGCTAAGAATCAGGTTGATTTGCTTTGATTTAGGATAAATTACCCATGACTTTTCTTAGATTTTAGTACAGAGGAAATTCTTGGATATCCTGTTCAGCATGATCACCAGTTTCTCAATGAGTGCATCCCGACCTGTCAGTTCAAATAAGTCTGTTTTTTTGTTTAAATTCCCCTCTCATTCTATGCAGGGTGAATGAAGCCCAGTCTCGTCCCAGACGTGAATACATCCCCAAACCCAAACCCTCCCTTGACTTTGGGGAGGCAGAGCACTCCAACGGAGGATACACACCTTCCCCAGCAAACCCTCCAGCCTACTCTGCCGGTAAACCTTGAACCAATTACTGAATATTTTTCGAGTGATGTACGAGTGTGTCTGAACTTATGTGTGTATGTGTGCAGGCCTTCTTACAAGGACGGCGTGTGAGTGTACCTGTCTTATTCTTAGTACTGATATGTGTCCTTCTTCTTGTGACTGAAGCAGCCCCAGCACAGTACCCACATCCACCGTTCAAAAGAGCATCAACGAAGAGCAGACCGCGTGAGTGTGACAGATGGAGACAGTGTAGAGTGGCACTTAACATGGAACTCAAGCAACCCACCTAATTGCACCGACATTGTTGAACATTTGAGTGCATGAGAGAGGGAGAGTGTATGCTCTGGACTGTGTTTCAGTAACGTCACTGAATGGTGTAAGTTGGGCTCACTAATCCTCTTGTCCAGAAAAAGGTGGGGCTTGCTAGAGTGGATATTACTTCGATGACAGCTTGGGATACGAAGAGCATTTAGCAAACCAGCCACCTCCATTTTTATTCCAGATTGTCTGCGACTGTAATTAGCATTGTCAGTGGAGCATTAAATTTGTAACAACACTAATTTATTTTTATTTTTCCATTGTTCGCTGAATTGTGTGCATTCAGCCTGCCTACTAATAGATCAAACTTCTGAGGCTCAAGAACTAGGGCTACTCTGTACAAATATGTTGGTGATCAAATGAAATTAGATGCAAAGGTGGTAAATTTTAATTGAAGCTGACTGGCTATATCAGTCAACCCCCTTGTATTCCTACATTTTCAAATTTTCATTTATCAAACACAGGTGAAAATACAGACTTGAACATTGTCATTTTGATTGCCAAAACGCCCTCACACTGATCTTGAGCTTCAGAAGGATTATTTCCTCCTCATCACAGCTGCATTGGTCACTAACTCATAAATCTCTCCCATTTGAATGAGTCCAGTGTTCTGGCCTGCTCCAGAGTGCTGGAAGCCAGTGGTGACACACTGACTCAAATCAAATCCTGTTCAAGGAGAGTGGACTTTGTTAAGGGGTGTTCTTACCTGTCATGCTCCCTCCCCCTTCTCTTTTTTTGTCTTTTTTACTCTTAAACGCATATACTGTTCTTATTTGTTCTCCCTCTCCCTCTCCCCCTCTCTCTCTGTCCTCTGTCTCCATCCTTGTCTCTCTCCTGTTTCTGTCCTCGTCCCGCAGAGGCATCCTGCAAGGCCCTGTATGACTTCGAGCCAGAGAACGAGGGCGAGCTGGGCTTTCGTGAGGGCGACATCATCACCTTGATCTCTCGAGTCGACGAGAATTGGTTCGAGGGAAGCCTCCACGGCCGAACGGGATACTTCCCCAACAACTACGTAGAAGTGGTGGTACCTCTGTCTCAGTAAAAACACAGGAGGATGGAGAGGATTATCAGACAGCGACTTTCGATAGTCAAAAGATGTTTTTTCTTCTTTAATTCTTCTTTCTTTATGTAATTGAAGGTTAAACATCTCAAGACAGGGACCTAAAATTGTATGTCTTGCAGCCATTTCAGTGAAGATATGAAGAAGAGGCCTCTTTATACTATTGGGAATTCTTAAGAAGTTGATTAAGGGGGGTTAGAAGGAGAGTAGGGATACAGGGATCTTAATTGAAGAAATGATGGCACAATGTTTGGGTGTATCTAGCATGCCTGAGTCTTAATATCCATTCTCTATGCACCTGTGCACTTTGTACACTACACCTCTCTCACCGGAACTAATGAAGAAGGGCTATGAAAGAGCTATATGTCATTACAAGGGACTCGCTGCATCCATGAACACTACTGTCAAGTGCAAAAACCTAACACTAATAATGTTATAACCTATTTTATGTTCACAGCATAACATATCTTGGTCTTGTTCATTTTTACTTGCTCACTGTGTCATAGAAGTAATGCACAACACATACATTTAAATGAACACTGCCCCTACACTCCCAGTCATCCCGTCTCTGCCTTAAGGCTCTTGTAGTGTTGCCATCATGGATATGTTGGAGCTAACATGGAGGACTTTGGCTCCTGTCGCTGTTTGGGACTGTCCTCTGCTGCCATCTGGTGGCGGTAGAGGACCGTTCCAGAAATTTGCTGGGCCGACACTGTCTCTCGGCCTTTGTTATCTGATGTGTCAGATCTATTGGGTGCCTCATCTACATTGTCAATGCTGGTAACATTCTTTTTACATATGTATATGTGTTTTATTTAGCTTGAGAAATAATTGACAGTGAATAGGGAAGCACTCCTGCAACCAGAGAGCAGTTAACAGTGAGTGCCAATTCTTGTGGTTGTTTTTCTTTCTTTCTTATACAAATGCTGGGCAGGGGAACTACAACACAGTTTCCCATGCAAGTTAATTCTAGACTACAAAGTTATGTTGGTTTCACGGGGGATTTCTGAAGTATTCTGAACCATATGCGCAATTCATGTGTTTGAAAATGGCCCTTTCAATCTTGAATATCACTATTTCTGATCATTGTTGCTAAGTTGTCTGTCATTGATTCATAACAGCTCTTCAGTGTTCCCCACACTGTGCGTCTTAGAGCTGATGCCAAAAAAGGGGCTGCACAATTAATTCTCAAATTGCAAGAGGCTGCTATTTTTTTCATCAGAAGGAAACAGCTTCTTGAAGTTATTTCTGGTCCTGGGCAGTTTCCCTGTGATAAAAATCAAGTCGCATATTGGAGAAGATAATTATGTTAAAACTGGGATAAATCCTTTTTCCTCACATTTTTCCAAGTTCTGAAAAAGAAATTATACAGACATCTGGTCCCAGACGTAAAACTAAAAAAATCTTAGTATTTAGCAAAAATGACACTACTTGATTTTTTTCCATATTGTGCAGCATTATGCCAAAGCCATAAGAATGCAGCCTTGAGTTCCTCAGTTTTCTCAGGCTCCACTGATACTGCTGGCAGTGTCACCGACAATGTTTTGTGGGGTTTTCCCAATTGTTTGAAAATTTATTTTCTGTCTGTGAACTTTTTTTTTCTGTGCTGTTATGGGTGGCAGTCACACAGGGAAGAACACTTTGGTTCTGATTGTCAGAGGACTCAGTTGCCTTAGGTGCTCTAGCCTATAATTTTGAGGCTGAAAATTCAGTTGACAAGTATTGGATGTTCTGTGCCTGCCTGCCTGTATTTTCAGGCTGAAACTGAGCACCAGACCTGGTAGAAAATGCTATCGCCCAGCCATTGTGCACAAGCTTTATATACTCACTGTCTCTGATTTCAGCTTCAAATAAGCCTATTACAAGGAGACTATGAACTGTGAAGATTTGTGCTGTTCACAAAAACGCCAACCCTCTCCTCCTGTCATGATCCCCTTATTAGACCACCCCCTTCCCATTCATCTCTCCCATCTCTATTTGAACTGGAAGCGGAACAGACAGGTCTTTTCAGTAGAAAAGGGCACACAGCAGTGGATTATGCCCTGCCCCCATCAGTATTTATTCACCACCTGCCCCTGTACCCCTGCCCCCTTTATCATCTCTCTCTGTCTTGTCCCAATCCAGTGGTGCCTCTTTAGCCAAGCCCCTCCTTTCCTGATCCATCCCTGGAACCATCCTCTCTTTATTGGCAAGGTATAGGCCTCTTAACGTTATGTGTGCCTGTCTCGTGCCGTATTCGTGTTAGATGAAGGGCTCTGCGGTTTAGTTATGCTGAGTAATATTTCATGTGGTTCAGGTGCGGGTTTACATGCCTCATTACACTAAATCAAAAGCCCAGGGTGTGGGAGGGTTAAGGGGCTCAGGTTGGGCCGTAGCACAGCTACTATAACATTGATGATGAATGATGTGGAACAAAGGGCTAAGATCAATTTTTTGTGCTGTCACAGCTGAAATTGTTATCCTAATGCTGTGGCGAAGATTAATTGTGACACTACATTCTGTGGTAGGTTGTACTACATCAAACCCAGAAGTGTATGAACTTTGCAATATGAATGAAAGGAGTATTATCCGACTCTAGCTTTATTTTAGTGTGTATAATATCAATTGTATTTCCAGAGTAAAAATGTAATTGCTTTGCATGTGTCTTCATTATAGCCTCTATGTCTGTCTTGAGCAATGCCTTATTTTTGTAACTGTGATGCTCTGTGGGGAGACAAAAAGTGGGATTATCCTGGATTATCTTTAGGGTATAAGGATTACCTCTGTACTATGCATAATCTCTAATGTATATTTTTGTTACAATGTGAAGGAGAATGGATGCTGTTCATTTACTTCTTCAAATAAATATGAATTTGTCCATAATTGTGTCGTTTATGGGATATAGTTATAAGATAATTGGTTTGAGCTGATACGGTTATGTCTCTTAACATCAATAATTTTTAAGACGTTTCATAGTAATTAATTGGGCACCCTCTATAAATTTGTGATTGATTGATCCCTGAGTCCATACATCCATCATTTTACTTTTCTTCACTCAAGTGCTTTAATTCAGTAAACATCTTTACACTTAAGCAGTCATATCCCCCCAGCATCCAAATTTTAATCTGCACAGCCCGTTAGTGAAACAGCCAGACACCGCAGGCTACAACCAGCCAGCTGTTGGATTATTTCCACAGCGCTATCTCATCGGGGAAGGCGTGTCACTCCCCCGAATCACTCGGCGCCCCTTTGTCCTCGGTCGGTGCCCAGCCAGCGACACTCATGGCGGCTGCACCCGTCAAGCAGCGCTCCGGGCCAGGGGGACCCCGGGCGCAGCTCCCGCCCTGCTACTATGAAGGCTACCTGGAGAAGCGGGGACCGAAAGAAAAGGTAGGTGCAACCATTGCAGATCAAGTGCCATGTTGTTTCTGTGCATGCTGTGGTGGTGGTCAGTGTGTGTAGACGCGCACCGGCTTATCCTCCCATTCCAGAGAGCTGTCAACTTCCTTATTGTGTTACATTGGGCGAGGCGAGATCACACCGGTGCTGCGGGGGATTTCTTTCCACATAGCGGACTGCCGATTTGTTTCTCTGCTATGCCTGGTTTTGGAAACATCTGAAAGATGCGGCATGCAACAATTCATGAATGAGTCATATGCTGTATCCGTCAAAGCCCGGCTGCCGATTGTTGACAAAAATCCAGCATGTCTTCAATCCCATATGAATGATTCAGTCTGCGTCCCATGTCTTATCTAAGCATCCTATTTCTTCCCTCATGTATGTTTGCTATGCATTTTCATCACTGGCAGATTTCAGTGCTGACTCACTGAAACATAGAAAACTGTTTTTTGACATTTTTGATAATTGATAGGATGATACCTGAATCCCAGTTTTATAACCTCAGATACACACATAAAGTTTTAAACAGACAAATTGACAATACGCCTCATAGGAGCCTTGTGGATGTTAATAAATATAAATGGCAGGTGATGCACAAAGAGGGGGGGTGCACTCCCCCCACTCCTCCTCCCCAGCCCCCTTCTCTCACTAGGGGGCTCATTTTAATCAGACATACAGACATGTAATTTGAGAGCCTGGCTCAGGTGCAGGTTATTGCAGTGATCCACATCCACAGACTGACAACAGCTGAGCTTCAGTCACTGCCCATCTCCTGGGACAGGAATGTGGGAGTAACTAAAAATGACAACATCCATTACACAGATGGTGGAAAACAGGACTGTTTGTCACATTAAAGACCATTCTCTTTACATCCATGCCTATTTATTGCTCTCTTTGTGTGTGTGTGTGTGTGTGTGTGTGTGTGTGTGTGTGTGTGTGTGTGTGTGTGTGTGTGTGTGTGTGTGTGTGTGTG
>OMLF01010181.1:0-12567 GCA_900302615.1 Holocentrus rufus
TAACTGGAAGCATGGCGCAGATGAGACCCCTCGAAATAAAACCATTTGTAGTCTCACTGAAAAAAAAAATGTCAGCCTGTAAGAATTTCTAGTCTCTGACCTGATTACATTGGGAAGGAAAAAATGGCCAAGCTAACCACTAAACAACAGCATGCTATGAATCACTTTGAACGTCTTGGCATTTGAATGTATTGTCTGTTGGGCAAACGTTGCTGATTTAGTCGTTCTTGGTTGTTTTTTCCATCTTTGGGAGTGGTATTCTGTGTTCAAAGGTCTTAACCCATTTAAAATTATGCTTAGGGAAACTACAGGGGCCTCATACATAAAACTGTGTAGAGTTACAACTAAAAATATTGCAAATGCCCAAAGGTTGAACATGGGTGCACACACTTTTTCTTAGCTTTATAGTGCTGAATTTGCCAGTCAGTTCACATGTTCATGTCATATAACAAGGATTGTAAATCTGCATGTCATATGTCATTTATATCATTTCCATTATTTCTTATTGATGACAAAAATAGATTGCAGTAAACAAAAACAGCTAAATTTACGTATGTGTGGTTGACTCAGAGTCCTTGAAGAAATAGGAGAAGCTAACTGGCACCATTTTTTCCCCTGGAAAAATAAAATCGTAAAAAGTGATAATAGCACTAGTACAGAAATCCACTCCAAGTACGCACGTCTGCAAGGAGTAGAAAATCATCAGCACTGTGATCTTAAAATGTACTTAAAGTTTGTTCCACTCTTCCAAAAGCTCCAGTGCAGGTTTTGTGCTGTGTTGCACATGGACATAATGTGCCGGAACAGCAGAGTTCAGTTTTTCCACTACGTTTAGGGCCAAAATAATTATGCTAAATTATCTACAAGCATAACTTATATTTTCCATCCTCTATGACAAATGGTTCATGGCACCCCATCAAGTCCATTAACGATTTAAATGACAGCTGATTTTTATGAGCTGACCTGAGAGGAATTTAAAGATCCCTTACTCTGTGATCTCACTTCAGATTTTATGTGAGAATCAATCAGGAGATGGATTAAACAAGACCAGGATTTAAAGCAGCAATAGCAGACAAGCTTTGTTGATACAAGTTGCAGTACTGATGCCTACAATAAAAATCTACCCAAGATAGGCTGTATTGTAATTGATAACATTTCCCGGCATTGTACCTCTTCCTTTCGCTTTTTAATTGCAACACATTTTAACCAGTCTTTATTATCCTGTATACCACATCATTGGCTTCAATCCAAGTATACACATGGTGTGTAGGTGTACATATGGAAAGACAGAGAATCACCACTTAACATTATTCACAGTAATTACAGTCACTCAGCGTGATTCTAACAAAGCTTGATTTTGGTTGACTTGCTATTGCAATTTTTTGCAAAGTAGCTACTAGGTGGTACTGAAGGTTAAGAATTAAGAGGAAGACAAGTCACTTCCACACAGGGCCGGCCCAAGGCATAAGCGAACTAAGCAGCTGCTTAGGGCCCCGTAACCACTAGGGGCCCCCCAAGAGCAATTGCTGTGTGAATGATCAATAATCAGTATTATTGGCAGTAATAGAGGGCCCCAAAATCAAATTTTGCTTAGGGCCCCATAGAGGCTTGGGCCGGCCCTGCTTCCACATGACCTGTAAACTTTTAATTTCTTGTTAGTGAAGACAAACTACACACTTAAAATGAAAACTGATTGAGAAAAGGCTGCCTATTGCACCAGTTTTACAGTGGAAATAAGTTTTTGATGGCGCATTGAATAAAAACGGCTTGCTTAATGGCGGCAGGCTGGAAGGTTAGTGGTTTGTCTTACTAGACAACCTGGCAAAGTAAATCATAACACTTCTGCCATTAAATGTCATTGAGCTGACCCTGAGTATGGTGGATCCATCTGTCTTCACAGACAGACAAACCAAGGTGAGCGTCATGTCCTTCATACTGAACAATGTTTGACTGGATTTGGGTCTCTGCGTCGAGTCACTTTGAGGCATTCAATAGAAAGATATAGAATTTGCCCTTTGCTCAGAAAACCATGTGTTCACAGTAAGAAGATATTTCAATTTTGGCTCATTTACTTTGCCTAAATTGCAAGCCATTTAATAAAATGACACCACCAGCCGCCATACAATCCAGTCAGCAGAGCCACATTGTCTGAACATTTAATTCAGTGACAAAAAGAGCATGAATTGGGGGTTTTATGTGGTATGTTTGAGCCGGAAGTGGATTTTTAATTTATGCACAGTGCGTCACTCACAGTCTTCAACCAGCCACCAAAGAATTTGCTCAGCGGAGACACGATTTCAAGAACAATAGAGGGTAAAAAGGCTGTGCAACATTGTACACATAATTTTCTTCACAAATACTCCACTTTGTTATGGGAGGAACATTTTACTTCAGAGGTTCGGCAAATGAAAATATCAAAATGTCAAGTGTCTAACCTCAAGCTCCCTTTAATATACCTTCCAAGACCGTGACTCAGGCAACCGCTTCAGTCGCTTCAGGGAAAGCAGAGTTTTTAGTAGACAGATCTGTAGGTCGGCTTTGCCATCAACTGACCAAAATTATTCATGTCATCATCGGCTCCTGTGATCCATGCTAACGTTTTGGCATACTCCTACAATAAGCACTAGCACATCTGTGTCAAAACCTTTCCATTAAACACACAAAAGTCATTGTCAGGTAATGCTTTACCTGTTTTTATATGAAGTGAAGATGGTGGGTGAGGGGGGAACATCAATGCGCACCAGATGAATATATGATGGTTTACATGAAGTAGTTCCAATAAATAAACCTGGCTACATCAGCTATACTGCATTATTATATTTTAAAATATAAATTATATTTTATTTTTCAAATGTACAAATCTTAAGGTTAAATAATAAATATACACATAAATTACATGACTGAAAAATAGGTGTTATTTTCAGTGTTATCATGCTTAGTAGTGTATATTGAAGTTTTAGCATGGAGCACTGGAGCAAATAATCTAGTTTCTCGTGTTTAGCTTTGTCTGTTAGCCTATAAATCCAAATCATCGCAAAAGGCATACTTTTTGCCCATAAGCACAGTTTGTATATATGAGGCCTCTTGTGTCTAAATATTCAGTCGGATCTGATGGTTATGCACAGAATATTATGAAAGAGGCGGTGCAGCCTGTTTTGTGACCTCAGCCCAGTGTTCATTTGGTAGGTTTGGACGGTTTGTTGTCCTACACAGTGAGGGTACCAGGCTGAAGTCCCATGTCAGGATAGAAATGCTTGTCCACAACCAAAAGCAAGACATTCATGTTGTTTTGTCAGTGGTTATTGTTACTTTATGCTATAGAAGAGTAATATTTTCTGCCTAACTTTGATTGGTTTTAAAGGAGGCTGCTGAGGAGGTTCTTGTGCATGCTTAGCTTTTCATCAGCATTGTACTAGTACAATCGTTGAAATATTATGGAACAAGAATTTCAGTGGAATAACATCTCTTGCTATGGTATATATCTTGAACACACTCCAACATTCAAGTGACCTTACAAAACATGTTTACATGTGAAATAACTACCATTTTCTTCCCATATGAAACCAGGAGTTCTCAATAAAATACATTTGCCACTCTGATTTGAGTTTGCCCTTATGTTTTTAAGGTCAGACACAGACAAAATGGAAATTTGGGTGTTGAACTTATAATTTTGAGTTATATTTTGCTATCACTACTTCTAGCATTGTTTCACTAAATAAAATAATCATCAGAAGCAACTATAAATAGTTAATACAGTTTATACCAGCTGTGTCAAGTACACAAAGCACAAAATTGGACAGAGCCTTTATCTCAGAATGACTGTTTTGTATGCTGTATGCAGATTTGGCCTCCAAATCTGACCTGCTGATTCTCAACAAAAAGTGCTGATCATTTGGAGGGGGCCTATAAAACTATAAAATTAAATATAATTAAAATTTAAAAAATCGTATGAATTATTACCTAGTTTAAATATGCTCAAACAATATTTGCTAAATTATGTCTGCCCATATTTCACATACAAAAAGTATTATTTTATTATTATTATTATTAATAATTCATTACTTTTTGTTTTATTTTTATTTTATTTTTTGCCAATTGACCTGTGGTATGTTTGATGTTTAATTGCAATGAACTAGTTGGTGGAGGAATTTATAGTCAATAATTAATTGCTCACCAACTATTATAAGGGACTGGGTGAGTCTGTGTGTGCATGCGTGTTATGCGTGTGAGAGAAAACTAATATCATCACAGCCTGTCCCTGTATATTAAATGTAGCAGCCTCAACATCGCCACCGCTGCCAGAATTATTGCTTTGACTATTGATGTATACGTTTGATTAAAATAGATCTCTGTCCTTCACTTTCACTTTACATCAGCTGCGGAAAATATACTGCTGTTTTTTACACTTCCGTGTTTTTACACTGAAGTCCAAAGCCAGCCACTCTCCACAAAAAAAGGCAAGCCGGTGTTTTTCAGCACATACTAATACCTGTAGCCAAAATTATCCAACAGATCATTTGCATGTTTTACGTTTATATCATACGTTTATATCACAATCTCATAAGATATATCACAGGATATCATAGGATCATAGGAGTTTTTTGTTACCAGAATATCTGAAACAATTTTACATTATACATTTTCTTTCATAATAGTTAATTCACTAGTAAAAATGACCGTCTTCTTCTGCTGTGGCGCTGTGTTTCCTAGAGTTTCCTGCATCAAGCTGTTCCTCAGTAGGGAACTCATCGTCAGTAAGCACGCTCTGCCGGCATGCAGTGGTATAACCAGAACTGCTGTTTTTGCGGAGTATACCGCAATCGGTGTTCCAGGGCCTGTTCACCGGGGTGTTCTTACGTCTTTTTGCCTTACGTCTTTTGAAGTATACGGCCAGCTTTAGAGCAGGGGTTTTCAAAAAATTTCCAGACCCCCAAGTTGACTTTCATTAAGCCACGGGCCCTCATTTGAAGTAATTTTGCCCTGCTGTGAAAAAAAAAAATGTTTTGATCTATGTAAAGCATTAAATGGTTTAGATGTCATACTGGAACACTGCTAAAAGTGTAGAGATTAAAGCATGTTAAAATAATCACTCCCTTTTTATGTTGTAACTATTTCCTGTGAAATAATAACATTAAAGTATTCCTCATTTTGCAGAGGACCCCCTGGAAGCACCTCAAGGCCCCCCTGAGGGTCCCCAAACCCCATTTTTGTAAACCATTGTGTTCGAGGGTTACTGTACATTTGTCTTATCGCTGTAAGATAGGGGATGGAGTGGGACTCTTATCAGTGCTAAAAACCGGTGGTTGTGCATAAATTACCATAAACCACTGCACTTCCTGCTCAGGCTCCTCATCTCAGTCTAGCCCTCCTCTTTCTGTCCTCTGCTTTTAGACTCATTCTACCAATCCCTCCCAACATTTCTATTCATTGTCATGCAGATGAGACCCAGTTGCACTTGCTCTGTGAATCCAAATGAAATGAAAACCGTTTTGGAAATCTGTCTCATTAAATAAAAAAATTAGTATTGGATGTCAAAAAGTGTTCTTCACCTAAATGAAAACAAGTCAGGGGTCTTACTGGCTGTCTCGGATGCTTGAAGTCTTAAATGAAAATCTTGACAGTGTCATTGATAATGCACTTTATATTAGAACATGGAGAGATGTGCTGCTATCTTACAAAGTGCAATCTATCATTCCATCAAATAAGCTCTGGATGGGTGCCTTATGTGCTGCCTGATGCTGTCAACAAACTGAAGGGCATCAGGGAGAAGGTGGAGACAGCAGTCTTTGGTCTGAACATTTTTAAGATCCCTGAGAATAAAGATTTTACACACTGTGGTCATCTTTTTTGTGATAGTGAATAAACTGAAAATGAGTTTGGAGAAAGGTTTTTAATGTAAATGTGTGTAGGAGGGGCAGCACTCTGACGCCCTCTATCGGTTGTCACTGCTTTTATTCTTGTTATCAGCGCTGGCAGTGCTCTTGTTGCTACTACTACAATTAATAATACTAATACCAGGGAGGTGAGATGTAGGGGTCAGCTACAGAAGAGCATGCCTAAACCCCATTGAAATTATATTTTTAAATGATTACATTAACAGGAATTTCAGAATACAGCTTTATATTGTAATTTGATCTCTTCTAACTCAGTTATAGACCTTTTAGTATACTTTGCATGCAGTTGTATGGTGTTTATAACAATCTAGTCATATTAATCTGTATATTGCTACTTATTTTTATCCAAGATGTGAAGTCATACATTCATATTGTTTGTTTTTCCAACTTGATTTCTTGTATCAGACTGAATTTGCAAATCCTATTCTCACAACTTTAATACGTAAACTCAGTCCAAAGGATGTCATAGTGCAAACACAAAGACACATTTGACTCAGTGTGTGTGTATATGTCATTCTTGGTGTGTTTGTGAAATAATGGGAGCCATGACTTTTTCTTCCATCTATACTTTTCAAGATGCTTTGCTACTTGACATGAATGAGAGATGAGATGAAATACATCGTCAAAGCACCTCTCTGAGTTCCTCTGTAATTTATCTCAATTAGTTGCTTTTTGTTTTGATACTGTTCATATGTATACCTTTGTGGCAATATCTTTTTTTCTTTTTTCTTTTTTTTTTTTTTTTTCAAATTACGAATGCATTCAAGACCAATATTAATGGCCTGCAGGGACTTGAATTGACACCAGTGTATACTTTGGTTTATTTTATGCTTGTTTACAACCTTTTTCATAGTACTCATTAGTGGCTGGTACTGATTTCTCCCAGTGCAACAGTGCCAACTCAGTTGCAGTTGGCGCAGACAACAGCAGTGGCATATTATAACCAACAGTACCAACAGAGGGCTTTCAGGTACATCACACACTCTCTGGCACCCCTTACTTACCCTAACCTTAACATCAATGACATGGACGTGTCTTGTACTGATAGGTACCTGGGCATGTTCTGCATAGAACTGATTATTTTGTGACTGAAACTGAATGTTGAATCTCCTGCCTGCAAAATACATTTGCCTTTGGGCGCTAATAAAGAAACCTTGAATATTAAACCTTGACACATTTGATCAGAATTGTATTTAAAGTTCAGTTTGTTAGATATAGTTGCTAATCATAGCACCTGGCCAGCTAGTCATCACTGTGTTGCTCTAAATAAAGTTGATATGCACCACAGTTAATGATGATATATCTACAAGCAAGCATGAATGACTAGCAGTCACATGTTAACATCATTAATAATAGTTGTAAGTCTAGCTAGCTAACAGTTCAGGTTATCTGAGCTGACGTGTCAAGCTACAGCTCAGTGTTCTGGACTGGAGATTCCAGCTAAACCCAGCCAGTGTCTTCTGAAAGCTCTGGAGGGCAGCAGTTTAGTTATTGGAACTAAGGTGCTGTGCTTAGTTCAGACAGTTCGGTTTGATTTGACATTCAGTCAAATCCCTCATGCTCTACCACTCTCTGCCTGCAGCAAACTATGACTTCGTGACTTACAGTCTTCATTTGCTTTTGTGAATGGTGTGGTACACCTGATAAAAGCATTTTTGTAGTTTCTTATTTCATTTCAGGCTTCAAGGCAATAAAAGCTAGAAAAGTTGAAGAGTATACCTGTGATATCCACTGTCTTTCATTTTAAATCATTTTGATGTGTTCAGCACACACCATTACTAAGGGTAGTTTTCATGCAATACTTTGAATCACATCAGGAGCAAAATTCTCTATTTCTTGCTTTATAGTTAGAACACCACAGTATCCCTTCATCTGTCAAGCATTATTAGAGAATACAACGCTACCTCATATCTCTGTCATACTGCAGAATAACACCTCAGTAAAATGGATCTCACTAAATAGCACATATAAACACAACTTTCTTTAACTGGAGGCCAATAATGTGTATGTGCTCATTCCACCCTCATAGATCTCCTGGATTTTTAGTATAACATTCTACTGCTTTGTTTTCTATAATGCGTTTGAAACATTTTTTTTTTCTTTTTAGCCTGTATAGAGAACATCTGTTAATGAGTACTTGTACTTGAAAAATCTGATATTTAAACTATAGAATAGAAAATAGAGTTGACATACAATGGAAATAACCTGTTACTTTTTAAAGGATATTATCACTGGTTGACTGGCAAAATGAACCCTTTAATAGATTGGATCATCTGTATCATTGTGATCAAATAATGGAGTAGGTAAACATTCATTCCCCCAGAATGGATGTTAAGTGTTTTGGAATGGACCTTTTCTTTCATGTTTTAAAACACCTACTTTTGACCATACAATCTACACTGAAATATATTATGGACATATGGACAGCATATAAATACTATCTTTAACCTTTAAAATATATATTATCTGAAGTTGAATTCTTATTGTGTACCATGCTGACGATACTGAGTTGAGGAGTATATCTTGCCATGCTATTCAAGAACTGCATATACTGACAGCACGGTCAGTACGGAAAATACTAAAAGATATCAATAAGCCGCAAAGAATCAAGGCTACGTCAGTATATTGTGGAAAAAAATGTTTATTCTAACTATGTTGCTTTCCCTGAGAACAAGTCATACTGTACACAATATGATCTACAAAATGCAGACTGGTTGTAATAAAAGTCAGTAAAAGTCATTGTTGTTAGCAGCTATGTTCACAGTTTCCTAATTATCAAAGCATAAAAGATCTGTCAACGTGACAAAAAAAACGAAATAATACATTTAGTATTTTCAGTAGGAATAGTGAGAAAACTCAAAAGGTCTGTCCTAGTTTACTTTCCCCCAGCCATTAGCCGTCCAGTATCATTTTCTGCTTGTCGATGTCTCTCAACCTCAGTCCCAAAGGTGCTTTGATTGTAATGAGCCACTTAGCAACAGCTTTGACTTTCACTGGTATCTGGGAATACCTGAAGTTTTGTCCAGACAGTTAGATTTTTTAGTCTATTCAAGGCAGAATAGTTGATAACATTCAGATGTTCAATCAGTAGGCACAAAAATTAAGCCTTGACATGGTAATACGTATTTTGTACCAAAAACTTTACTTTCAGAACTTGATGCCACACCACCATGTCACCAGTCTGACAGTGACAGTCTGAACACAAGGAAGTGATGAACCCACATCTGTTTTCAAAATCTCTCCCACGCCTTCATTGACTGTGCATTGCTTTCGAACAGAGAACACTTTGTGCTCTCGTCCTACTTTGTCACATTTTAGTGACATCTACGCAGTCATGAATGTCAATCACTTGGAACCCTGGGTTATCGATGCCCAGCTTCTGCCGGTGATTGTGGATTTGCTGGTTGTGGTTGTTGTGGTTCCTCTGGTTCACGTCTGTCTCAAAGCAGTGGGCACAGTGGGGCGTGGTGACCCGGACACTTCTGGAAAAGTTTGAGAAATCCACCTTGTATTTGCCCGTCTTGGTGCGGGAAATGATGGGGAGGAAGCTGTATCCCCACTGGATCTCTTGTGGGATGTAGGAAGTTCGGACTTGGCACGTGGAACTGGTAGACTCTGCTGTCCCGTCCAAGAAGACCACTAATTCAAAGTCCTGCTGGGGAAGGGTGTCCGCTGACAACTCATAAAATGGGCTTGACCTGTTAATCACATGGTAGAGGGTCAGTGGGCATACAAAAAACAAGTTGTCCTTGCCAGCGTCAACCGAAAAGTCAATGTCCACTTGGTCCAGAATGATGGTCTCTCCATCTGGTGTGGTTGTTGTCCTAAGCAGCTTGCCATAGATCTGGCTCCCTATTAATAAGGTTTTACGAAGGTTGGCCACTCTAATCAGGAGACAGAGGCTGCCTTTCTTCAAGCAGATTACAGCTGTATTGCTGAAGGTGACCGTCTTTGCCCTTTTCTTGGGTAGCGAGATCTTGGCCAAGATGACCCCACACATAAAACAATTGATGAAGACTCCAATGAGAGACTGGATGATAATAAGGGCCACTGTCCCAACGCAGTGCCCAGTCAGTGCCCGGCCACCATACCCAATGGTGGTCTGAGTCTCCAAAGAGTAGAGGAAAGCTGTTGTGAGGCCATTCACATTGTCTATGCAGCGAATGTGTTCATCTGTACGGTTCTGTCCCGTCAGATCGCCATTGCTCTTCGCAATCCAGTACCACAATAGGCTGAAAATGAACCAGCTTCCCGTGAATGAGGCCACGAAGAGGAGAAGGACAAAACGCCAGCGGATTTCCACAAAGGTGGTCCAGAAATCCACCACAAAGGCAAAGTGACTGCTGTACTCTATGTTGCCGAACTCAATGTTGCAGCGCCCATCTTTCGTGACCAAACGGGTCTTGCGGTTTCGGTGTCCAGCTGGCTGGATGTGACTCTGGATCAGCTGGAACATCCTGAAGCAGGAGAAACAAGTACAAGACCATTAAGAAGTTGCTTCTAGTTCACATCAATACCTCATCTAATGCAGAGCCAGCTGGGCCTTTACAGGATGCTTTGCAAGCAGTTTGATTGTTTTGACTATCAGATGGGATTATTTGATTATTGCATTTAAATCATATCCTGGAATGCAGTGCTAAAATGCCATGGAGGCTTATTTGCAGGAAAATCATAACTTCAGTATAAACAGCTGCAATAACAGCCAACTTTTTTTTTTTTTTTTTTTTTTTTACACATGAATGACTGTATGCAGCTATACAGTCAGAATCAGTCATGGGGAAAATTTCACACAGTGCAGGATTATAAAGTTAGGTAACTCTGAAAAAGATTGTGCTATGTCACAGTGATACTGATTTAAATCAATAAAACAAAACCTTAATATTAAGTTTAAGAACATGAATCAGACATGCAAGCTGATTGCTAATAATAAACCAAGTTTCAGAAGACATTACATAACATTTTGCAAAATTATCAAGCTATGTTGCTAATTGTGCTTTGTGAAATACCCCCTGGTCTGTGCTTTTTCCTTACTCATCATTAGACAATATATTTTTAGTGTATGCCTACAGCAGGATAGTCTTAGGCAAGTGTAGAGCCTATTTATTATTTACAGCTGTATTTTGCTTATCTGTCCTACTTGAAGTACCAAAAGCTTTTTTTTATTTTATTTTATACATTTATTTAGGATTTGATGGAGGATATTAGCAAACATTTTTATATGACGTCCAAAGGTTCAGTTAACAAAGCATGATTAGACTTTTGAATGCAGCCTTACATAACAGCTCCAGATTAGACCCCAGGTTAATATATTAGTTCTCTGAGGAAAAGCTGGTGAAATTTAAGAGACAGCACACTTACTTTTTACAAATAAATTTTATCTCTTTTTTAACAATTGTCTTATATAACAGGTTATATTTAAAGATCAACATTTTCTCTGTATAGAAATGTATTGTTTTAGTCATAAAGCTCATCATTTATATTTTTCCTGCCTTTTTGGCTGATTTTAACAAAGGGTGCCAATGCTTGTGGAGACACTTGTGCCACTTCTTTGGCATAAGTTCCCTTTTTCCATCAAATATTGAAATTAAATAATTCTTTTTAATTATTATTTGTAATTTTTTGTATATACTGTCTTGGTAAAAATTTAAAGAAATTGTCTTTTAGTGAGACTTCTGCTTTAGTTGTGCTCTTCTTAGGTCTTTCTTTTATGTATTTGGCAAAGCTGCTACTGTATGCTCTAAAAGACAGTGGCAAAACTAGAGAGTAAAATCTACGCAATTTAAAATCTATAAATCTTTAAATAGCTTAAACAACTTGTCCCAAAGCAGCTGTTCAACACGAGCCCTTAAGTAATAACAAGAACACATTTATATTTGTGTTAGAATCAGTTGCACTCATGAAAATGAACAGTGCTTCAAAGGCATTTCAGAAAACTAGACACATTTAAATGCTAAACTGCAGTCTAATCAGAAAAATTGTCACATGCTGAATTGTACAGAAAGCAATAAATAACATCTTACCTGCTAAGTGAGACCATGGGCCCCAAACTGCAGACTGGGTCTCTGCTGGAACTTCAGACTCCTTTCTTCTTGCAAGTGGCCATGAAGGCGTTGGAAAGATTTTAATCCACAGTGAAATTTCCTAATCCTAGCCACATGCCACCATGTACACTGGCCTCATACAGACAGAGGACCCAGCCTGAAAGCTCCCAGTGGGCGTCAGTTTTCCAGCAGCATTAGGCACCCTTCAACAGCCCACCAAAAAGTACAGCTCTCTAATGCAACCGGTGACTTCAGTAACAATTGGTGGCTGGCTGAGGTTCTCGCCAGTGTAAACCATAGAATGGAGTTGTCCCTGAACAGTATGAGGAGGACCCTCTAAAAGCGGAATATTCCGGATTCAGTGGTCCCAATGCTTTGGCCCTCAATACCATTGTGCAGGCAGAAGGTGCATCTATTGAAGGGGGCCAACGTGGCCAGTGCAGCACCCATGCTGTTTTTGTTTTCAACCCCTAAGAACATTTGGGATTTGTGTTGGGCCTCACAAAGAAATCTTTCAATTGCATTTCCCTTGGTCCCCCTCCCCCCATCAAACCTGCAAGGCTGCTTAACATTTGCATCAAAATGAAGAGCTGCAGGGACAGAGTGTCTATGCAATATTCTGCCAGCAAAAA
>OMLF01010181.1:12587-27764 GCA_900302615.1 Holocentrus rufus
AAAAAAAAAAAAAAAAAAAAAAAAAAAAAGACAGTTGTGAAAGGACATTTTTTATATTGTATTTTCATATTGTGAGCAAGGAGGGAGGTTTTGAATGGAGCGGTGCCTGACAGGATGGCCCTCTGCAGCAGACACAGATGCCATGAGCTGGATGTTAGTCACGGGAACAGGGAATAGTTCAAGATGCAGCCAGTGCTCCTGCTGTATTGATTCAACTGCAGCAGCACTGAAAGAATCATACAGACAATTAGGCTCTGGGCAATTTCTGCCATCTGAATGCAATAAGGTGCATTGCAATCTTCATCAGTAAACACATGGAATATGATCTCTACATTGATTGTTTTGAGCACCAGCAGTGCAGGATAACACTGAGTAATATTGCAGTAATGTATGGCACATAGCACACAGCACACTGGTGTACCTCCTTGAGTTAAATGGTACTAGAGATGTGGTCTTTTCACTCACTTTGACGCAAGTAAGTGTATTCTAAAATAACTGCAGAATAACAAAATCTACCAAAATAAATGAGGGTGATACCTTTAGGTGTCGATGTGTCAATGCATATTTTTATCACAATGCCAGAGTCTACTTCCCAACATTGTTATCAATGTTTTTTTTCCAGTGTTGTATCTACATTGCTAAACCACCACTAGCAACTGGAGGAGCCAAAGCCAAAGCAATTTTCAGTAGCCAGTACAAACAGTGTGATCCAGAGTCAGCCACTGGACAGCTTTAAGGGAGCAGTTGGAGATAAGTGCCTTGCTCATTTACCTGAGTGGTATCTGTTCAGTTCATACTGTCCCACCAAGTAATCAAACAAGGGACTCTCCTGTTTCAAGCTTGTTTTTCTAACCATTCTTGCTGCCCTCAGCCAAGCATATTCTAAGGTAGTATGCAAATTTAGTATTTACAATGAACAATATATTCCTCTCAATCAGTGTACAAATTCCCACCATGTTGGTTTGAGAAATAAGTAATCATCTGGTATCGTCCAGTGCAGACCTTTGCAGATTGCTTTTGAATTGTTCAGTTTCCCAGGGAAAAAAAACAAAAAAACAAACAAAAAAACAATGGCAAGATTGTCTTTCTGTTGTCGCCACTTCAAACTGCAATACTTTCCCAGATGCATGAGACATGAAGGTTATAATTTTCACTCAGTATGACACTGGAATGAATGAAAATAGAATACTAGCATCAGTATTAGTAGTAGATGTAGTGATAATCATATTACCTTATTACAGTAAGGTTAGTACTGTATTTTATTCATGAATTTTATTTACTCATTATATAACACTCAAGACAGGAACCTAGAAAAACTAATCTAAAATGTGATGCTATTAAGTGACAATCTCAGAAGATTGTTTGTTGTATAGAGCTTTATTGTTGTATATATGTTAATTTTGCAGACTCAGTGAATATTTGCTTCAGTTTTACTCTGTAGTAACAATTAAAGCTTCTTACTTTTTTATTTTCTCTATAGATAATAGGAACAAAATATAGTCTCAAATGTGCCTTGTTTTATTGTTGTATTTGTATAAAACAGTGTGACAAACAGTGTTAAAAGTATTATTTTACTTTCATATCTCTATCATGTACTTAAAGGTAAATTTTACCATGGATTAATTGCTTAATGTGCTAATATACTTTGGCAATAATGATGCTCTTACATCTGTGCCAATAAAGAAATGTTCATTCGCACAAATCCTTACTAAAGATTTCTGCATCATAAGGTGAATTGTTTTCAGGTGGGTTTTTTTTTCCATGAATGAATTGATTCCGAGCACAAAAATATAGGTACACCTTGTGCTTTTTATATAAAGTTCTGTGCATGTGTTTGCTTATAGCTGTGTCCATGTACCTATTTTTTGCTTTCGGAGGTAAAGCTGCATGTTAAGTTTGGCATTTTGCTTGGCAAGTTCACAGTTCAGGATGTGGACGTGGCTCGTCTTACCCGGCCTGATGTGGGGAGGGGATTTCAGAAACCCTTCTTTAGATGCATTAAGAAACCACACAGAGACAGTTTATATGATGATATGGTTCAACAGTGGCCAACTATGCAAAATGGTTTTCAGTTGGAAGAGTATCCCAAATAAGGATTTTGCCATCCGAGAAGAGCAGATTGTACTGATCTGGACATTTTATGGTAATTCCTCTCCAGTTTCGAAGTTTTCTCTATGATCAGAGGCCACTGAAAATACAAAACAGTCCACAATGCAATTTTCTGTCCCTTGACTGACCAATAAGCATCAGCAATCCTCTTAGACAGATTCACTGTATTCAAGTCATCTTTTGTAATAGGGTTATATGGTAGACATTACCGAAGAATGAGCAGTTGCGGCTGTTGTTCTTCAGTGTAGTGAAAGGCTTGAAGTGGTTGAAGTGAGACAAAGAAACATGAGAGGAGTTTCTTTATATCATCAAACAAGTCTGTAGCTCTGGCTTGTCAATGCCTGTCATGGATAAGCTGTTTAAATAACTCATTTATCTCTTAAATCCAGCATACATCCTGCATTTTGAAAGGCATTAGGACCATAAGGGTAACAAGATCTCAGTGGATCTGTGGGTTAAATGAAGAGCCTTGTTCTCCATATGCTGCTGGAGCTCACCCAGCTTGACGTGAACTTCTCAAGGATCAAGCACCTCATCTTTCCTTGGCTTATTTTAAAAATGTGTACTCGCTGTCAGCCTCAAGACCTGCCAGACACTTTGGCAGCTGTCATCATTTTGTGAATGGCATACTCCTAAGGATAGTTTACCCAGGGATGTAGAACAAACAAATCCATTCAAGGCCTCTTGTTTAAATGTATCCTTAAAAATACAGAACCCTGATCTGTCTGGTATGTGGATTAGCAGTGCTCATTTTTGAGTACTTTTCTTCATGCAAATGTCATTTTTTTAAGTGCAGTATTTGCCAGTTAGCTAATAAACTGGTATAAATCAGACTGTTAAAAAATTGTGAGAGCCATCCAAAAAAGAGCATTACATTAACTACTGTTGATAGGACTATGAAGCTAACATATAGCAGAGAGGCTACCATAATCTTTAAGGGCAAATTAAGAATATGACATCTTCAATTCAAACTCATAATAATTTTGAAAACATGTCCCCGTTTCATTTTGTCTGCAGTCTGTCAAGCTGGGGGGACTTTCCGTGCCAGTAATAAATATGATAATCTCCACAGAGCAAGGGCTCCATCTGCTGCACAGTGTTTATACAGCACCTTTTCTCCAAACTAACAACAGAGAAAGAAACACACAATCATGACACAACTGAGGTTCATGTTTCTAAAAAAAAAAAAAACAAAAAAAAAAACTTCATAGTATTTGGTGAGCTTGATCAGTGAGAAACACAACAAAATTTGACTGTTGATTATTCATGAGCATGTCCAGTGTATTCAGGAGCACATTACAACAGGATTCCACAAGGTTCATAAAGTACAAAGAGTCCTAGAATTTCCCTCCTGGATTAACACAGCAAACCATATAAAAATATAAAAGTACATATACAAATGCATTCAGTGTCCCTGAAACAGTGGCAAATAAAAATGCTGCAAGTGCACTGCAAAATGGTGGGAGACAGAGTTGGGGTGGAATGGAAATCTCAGAGGTAAAGACATTATTCAACAGGAGTTATTGTCTCTTGTGGAGAGAGAACATGGGGCCAAAGCTCAATGGAGGACCAAGTCCAGAAACAAGATGTTGTCTCCCTTATTGGCAAGCCTACATGCATTGTAAAACATCACTTAAGATGTTTAAGACCTTCAATTTCAGGATACAAATGATAATGATGAGCAATTAGTCGATCTGTCAATCAGAGATTTAAGATTTTCAAATTTGAAGGGAACAATTTTTCAGGCTTCTTACACAATAAGAGAAAATGCCCTAAAGACAGTCCCAAGGTCAAGACATGGTCCAATCAAGCCGAATTCAGTCCAAAAATATCAGTGTCATATGAGTCTTCAAGAACCAGCATTGGTTAAAACTGAGTTTTGAGAGATGCTTGACACTGCACGTGGATTAAAGACCAGTGCTAATTAACTGACAGCATCTTGCACAAAGCTGAGCGTGATCGGCTTGTATTGAGGCTGCTTTTCTTTCAGACTATGTTCCTCTCCAGCATGGGCTCCTGGGCCATGATGCGTCTGAATCCAAAGGCACTCAGGTCCAAGGTTTTAAAGTTTCCGTCCACGATCAGCTCTGCTACGGCTCTGCCCACTGCCGGTGAATGCTGTAGTCCGTGGCCACTGAAGCCGGTGGCAAAGTACATGTTGTTGACCAAAGGGTGAATCCCTATGATGCCATTCTGGTCAAAGGTGTTGTAGTCATAGAAACCTGCCCATGCACTGGTTACCTGACACAAGGAACGAGAGTACAGAAAATAGTAGATGAATTGATCAACACTACACTGGTTATCTTTGGGAGCTTTTAACCCTGAATTGTCTCTGATGACACATTTGTTCTGATTCCACACAAGCATGTACAAATATGCTTTGTTGTTATTATTATTATTATTTTCTTCCTGAGTTTCAGTGGAGACTTTCTGTGTGATGTGGTATGACGGCTGTTTCAGAGTTGACTTGTAGAATAATGGTCAAAGTTAAAAATCTTGAATATTGGCACAAGATATGAGCTTTTGGCACTTTCAATCCCAAAACATTGGTATCAGCTTTCAAACCCATTTCAACCTGGACAGAGTCTAGCATTGGGAGTCAGCAAGTGAAGAGAAATAACATATCTTTAGAATGATTTACCAAAGACACCTTGAGAACCTGAAATATAAAGCAGCTACACAACATTAAGGAACCCCCCCCTCACCTTGAGGCTCTCAAAAGCAGGAACACGATGGGCCAAGTGCGGCCAAACCTTTTCCTCAAAAAACTGGTGGTCCACCTCTAGATTACTGGTATCTGGTTCCTCCTCCTGATGGCAGGCAAGAAAACACTTAAATTTCGATTATATTGTTCATTCTTAGTATATAAACAGGGGGAAACTGATAGTGCTACAACAAACCTCTACTGGCGATGTGCCAGTGATGTAGTTTCCTCCTAAACCTTCTCTTCTGAAGTAAACTCCAGAGTAGTCAATCAGGAAGGGAGTGTCCAGACCTGGACCATCAGGACAGTGGACGACATAGACATATCTGAAGAAAGATAAGGGAGAAATCAGGTGTATAGTGATGGGACTTAGTAACAAAGTCTTGATGTTTTTATTCTTAGAATCTCTTGTATGCTGAACTTTTTAATAAAGCAGTCACATTCAACTCATTTGACTTATGTTCAATAATGTTCTTCATGGCACTGCAGTATTCAACCAGCCATAGCTTGTTCATTTCTTTCCTTCTGATTTAAAGATATATTTTTTTGATTTTTTCATCAAATTCTTGATTTTTCTTCCAAAAGATGTAAGAAACAATGAGAGCCTCCTGGGGCTCATAAGTGATGACATTCAACGTTTTTTAAGAGGCATGCAATCACTGCCATCCTTCTCAAAGAAACTGAACTGTAAGCATCTGAAAGACGTCGGGAAAATATGCGCCTCAGGTCAATCATCTACCTTTTCCGAGGCTCCACAGGCAAGGGGATTCCAGCTATGGTGTCTTTGGGGCCAAAGCCAACACCCAACATCTTTGCCAGTTTTCCAGAAAAGGCCCCTGCTGCGTTCACCACAACGGCGCACTCCACTGGCTGATACTCCAGACTGTTGGGCATCTGAACCTGCTCAACACAAGACATTGACCATTACTATAAACCGCAATGCACATGCTTGAGATTTCACTGTATCATTATAATAAACAAACTCTGATGGTGGATAAACCCACCCTTTCCCCCTCAAAAAACTCCTATTCCAACATTAAAAACAAAACAAAACAAAACAAAAAAAACATGAAAAACACTGTAACGGTAACACTGTATTGACTAAAGTACTTAAAATTTAAGTTTTGCATTCATGTGAAGTTAAGTCTGATATCTGATACAGAGACAATGAGGGATTGGCTAAAATTTCAAATGGTAGATTATTAAATGAACTGAACAATACTGTGTGACACTATCAGTGCACTGGATTTATAGTGAGAATACGTCAATATTTGAAATGATGCCACACACATGTAAACCATCATAGCTACATAGATCATGCAGTCACACTTACTTTGACAGTTTTTATTCTCTTGAAAGCCACACGCTCACCATCAACAGTTGTCATTATGTTTGTAGAATATGTAAAATCTGTAGAGGAGAAAACATTAACAATTTCAACATTAATATCAGCCAGCAGACAGTTGGCTGTTGTAACAGTATCCGTCTGTCTGGGTATTTATGTCTGAACAAACAAATCAATTCAAAGTGAACGAGTGAGAATTAACCAATCTACATGGTGATGATCTCATTTTTCTACAGCTATTATACTATGCTTTGAGAGTTCATTTGGGAATGATATATTACAGGGTAATTCTGTTTTGTTTTTTTTAACCTGGTGCCTATTTTCCCCTTTATGTGAGTCTAGATGATTAATAGGAACACAAAGTTTTGAATCAGTCCAGTATTGAGCGAGAATGCTGGAACCGGCAACTGTGAAACAGGGCTGTAACGTAATCCAACGTTGCAACCTCTCCACGTCAAAGTACGTCCACTAAAAGTGCTTGTTTTGTCGCTGAAAGGCTCAGATTATTATTACAAGTGTCTGACAACATTATGGCAGCATCCCTTCAGAGAGAGACGTGTGTAACAGAAGTCTCGCTCAAGGAGTAGCCCCGCACTGACATCTCGCGGGAGGTGAGTTGTCACAGGAAGACAACAGTGTAAACATGAGAGAGCTGCCCTGGGAAGAGTGTAAACGTTACAGAGTTGCAGTTCAGAAAGCATAGCTTCATGTTATCTAAAAGATTAAAGAAATAAACAGTGGTTTGTGTTTGCACATTTCTGAGTTGTATCTACAGAATGTCACACCACTTTTTGACAGCTTTCAGCTTTCATAGACCACTGTTGTTGGATAGGGACATGGTGAAGCTATGGCTAGTTGGGCTACAAATGGATGCTAAAACTCCTGTCGGGACATTGCGCCTTGCAGACCATTGGGTCTGCAGTGGCTATTTGAACTATTTTGGATCACTACTGCCAGCCAAAGAAGAGATACTGATGCACTTTGCTTAAAGAAAAACTCTGTTCCAGGAGTGGAGAGACCAGCTCCAGACAGAGTGATGGTAATGTCCACTGAGTGCCAACGCTTTCCATGATGTTGTCAGACACTCATAATATTAATCTGAGCCTGTCAGAAGCAAAACAAGCACTTTTAGTGGCGGTACTTTGACACGGAGAGGTTGCCCCATGTTTTGCGGTTGCCGGTTATATCGTTCTCGCTCAATACTGGACCAATTCCAAAACTTTTTCTTCCTATTAATCATTTAGACGCACACAGAGGTGAAAATATGGTTCAGGTTAAAAAAACAAAAACAAAGAACAAACAAACAAACAAACAAAAAACAACAGAAATGTTCCACATGGAGAGGATTTAATGCCTAAATTTACAAATTTAACTATCTACCAAAAATGTGCTGTATCAATCTGATCTGGAAAACCTTTATAGAACTCCTGTGCATTAGTATGTTTTGTGTTAGGAAGCCATTACAAACCTGTAACTTCTCCAAAACACTGAGTGACTCCCATAGAGATGGCTTTCCTTCGAAAGGCATTTAGCAGGGTCCAGGGATCAAACCATCCCTCATTCTCCAACCCTAGGTGGGACAGGCGGTCAGAACATGGATGATGAATCCATAAAAATGTCAGTGGCTGAGGAGTTTTGGATCTGCTGTTTGTCTACAACCAAATGAGTTACGCTACTCTTCAGAGAAATTTGATAACCATTATTACTTTTTTATTTTTTGAATCTGTAAAATGTTGGCCCTGTTAAACGACAACAGATTTTAGCGTGAGCTCTTCTTTTAGGAAAGGGTGAGGCAAGTTTCCTTGCAGTTTTTAAGAATGAGTAAAATCCTCACACACCACGCTGGAATAATTTCTCTGGTCAGACATATGATGTTGCAAAACAAAAAAAAGTCATAAGCTGTGGTCATGGAGAAACCTCCTTCACATCCATGGTGGACAACACTGACTGGCTCATATCTGACCTTTACTAAACACTAATATGACCCTGATATATCAGTCTAACACTATTTGAATCTTTGTCATTTGCGTCTTGTTAAAACAAGTGCCAGTACAGCAATTATCATCAACTTGTATACTCTTTGCACTCACCATATGAAGCAAGTACAACACCATCTGTGTTGATCCAGGGAAACTTCTCCTTCAGTTGTGTGGGAGACAGAAGCGATACTTTGGCTCCAGCATACCTAGCCTCATATAACAACAATCATTTAGGTTGTGCTGAAACATACAGCATTCAAAGTCAAAAGTTACAAATTTGCCCGACCTAGTAATGTTCCCTATGCACCAACTAGCTTTATGTTAATATTTAGCAACACTAGCGAGCTAGTTGGCATACAGCATTAGAAACTAAGTGCAACTTTACATTTTCCATCTATGTTTAAAGGAGTACTTCAATGTTTTGGGCAAAATACCTTTTTTCCAAATTATCCAGAATCAGACAAGATGTTTGGTACCATTTTCCCCTCCGTACGTCTGCTGGTTCGGCTCGTGTGATTGGCATATTAGCTTAGCATAAAGACTTAAAGTCTACAGGAGTCATTAGCCTAGCACTGTCAAAGTGAAAAAGTAAACCTTACAGCAACTCTGAAGCTGTCTTATTTATACAATGTATCATGTATATTATACAGCAATGAAATACACATCTTGAAATGTTTTTTTTTTTTTAAAACAATGGTTGTTCTAGGAGAAGTTAGTGGAGGTTTGGAGAACCGCTAGTTCCTGCCATCTAACTTCTCGTAAAACAACTCTCATTTTGTAAAAAAAGAAAATCCAAGACATGCATTTCAAATACATGTAATACACTGTGTAAATACGACAGCTTCAGAGTTGCTGTAGGACTTCTTTTTTCACTGTGACAGAGCTAGGCTAATGACTCCTGTAGACTTCAAGTCTTTATGCTACACTAACATGAAATGCTACCTATAAGAACTGAACCAGTAGACGTACAGAGGTGAAAATGGTATCGAACATCTTGTCAGCCTGGGTAAGTCGGAAAAAGAGTACTTTGGTCAAAATGGAGTATTACTTTAGGCATTTACAATACAGGTACTTAAAAGATTCTCTGGAACAAAGCTAAATTACATGTGATTTAACAAAACTGACACCTTTGGGTGCTGTAGTTCTCCTCCATGATATGGGCCACTTTCTCGCTAGCCAGGAAGAGATATCCTGAGTGGTTGAACTGCAGGTCCACTGGCTCTTCATTCAACACACCCAGGTGCTCCTGGGAAGACACAATAGTTTGTTAACAGCTCTGGCTCTCTGATAGGTGATGTGTCTCTGGTGTGGTGGACCGATTACATCACTGTTTGCATTAAAATGATCCTGTTTTAGTGTCCGATGATGGTCTAAATGCTCCTTCATAGGCTTTTCCACCCTGACAAGTATACAGTTCTAGGGGAAACACTGAATGCTTGGAATTTCTTACACATTTTCAACATGAAAACAGTGACATGTAAAATTACCGTGTATCAGCTATCAACAGTTTTGCTCCTTAATTATGTATTGGCTGAAACCCAGCTGGCGTATATGAGCTGCTCTTCTTTACACATTAAGATGCCATGAGCTCTTTTACCCCGATGGAACACTGTGTACTTTATTTACAGGTCTGTTCACTCATTTACAGCATGCAGTGACCTGGCTGCATCAGCAAACAAAACAAAAGCATTAGTATTGGACTTCCAAGCGACCTACATTTATGTTTCTCATGAAGTCTGCAGAGGCCAGGGAGAGGTGGATGTTCTCAGTAAGGGAAAACTGCTGGCGGATCCCCCCTGCAGACAGCACCGTAGAGGCCCGGGAGTACTACAGAGAATTACATAACAATTATATACAGGATGAGGCAGTTATATACCGCTTACGTAAAGGATAAGGTGCTCATTATTGCACGATAAGACAGAAAAAGGTTTGAAAAAGGTTTGGTTGAGGGTTTGACAACCTTCAACCAAAAACTAATGCAACAGGACTGGGAATGAAGTCTTATTGGCACAAGGTGGCGCCAGTTAAATTAAATAGAGATCAACAAAAATCTATGGGACTTGTTGACTGCAGAGTGATATGACTGCATGTAAAACAGTCAGAATTAAGTATTCAACAAAGCCATGTAATAAGCACAGCCAAAGTGATGTGAGGGTTCATGACCAGTCTGTGGTTTTGAATCACTCTTGAATCACATTTACACAACTATTCATAAATGTCCATACAACAATTCCTGTACCTATGTATGGACTTTTGCAAATTTGTTAATGCAAATCTTGCACATCATGTACGCTGTTTTTATTCTTGTTTAACATTTTAATATTTTATGATTTTCACCTATTCACTCTGTATATATTTCATGTTTGGTATATTTTCATACTCCTTTTTGGTCTTCTGTCATTTTGTAAACTCTCAAAATAGCATAGTCCATTTTGGTCCACAATATTAAGTCAGTTACTGCTGTTGCACAGAATGTAGCATTACAATTGTCACCTAAACTGTAGTTAAATGTCCCGGTTTGTTTGATTCTTACTATTACTATGCAACAACCCACCTGACTTCACAACCCCATAGGAAAATATTTTTCTTTGTGAAACCTAACCATACCTGGAACAACCTGTTGGAAGTATTTGGTAAAACAAGCTACTCAGGTTCACTCACCGTTGGGTCCCTCTCCACCACAACCACTCGCAACCCCTCTCGCACCTTCTCCTTCGTCTTCAGCCAGTAGGCGATGGACCAGCCCACCACACCTCCTCCTACGATCACTATGTCCACCCTCTCTGGAGGAAGGTTGGGGTTCTGCTCCAGGGGGCTCCAGCTGCTCCCTGGCAGGGCATCCGCTGCCTTCTTCCTCATACCTTCCAGCTGGGACTCCAGTTCTAAAGCGCAAAGCACAGAGTTCGTTAGTGCACTATGCTGTGCAAATTAGAACAGGTTTTTCAATGGGATTGTTGTTCCCTAACTGGGGCCCAGGTACCCTAAAGGGTCCCGCAGAGGGTTTCAAACAGCTGCTAGACAAATACCAAATAGTTAAATAGCAATGTTATTTAATTGACTTGGTGTTAGCAAACTGACATAGAGCATACAGATGACTATTCTGGGCCAGGGCCTCACACTTTCCACATACACAACAGATACATAATAAAACCTTTCTAAAGGGTACTTGTATGGTGGAGGGTCCTTGACAGGAAAACGTATGGAACCCCTTACAGACACTGTAATAAATTAATCTACTCTCTGTAATATAGCAGAAACCCTACCTGTCTCTCTTATGGAAAGGGTACGCTGGACTCTGTTCAAAATTCTGGTATTTTAATGAGGCCTTGATTATCAACAAAAAACAAGCAAACTTCTCAACACTGTTCTAAATTTTAGTAACCAATTTTCAATTCGGCATATACAATAATGCACTTTGCAGTAGCTATTTTGATAAAAGTTCAGGTTTATATAGTTGTCTCTCATCTTATTCCAGCAATCTTCCTCAACCAAAATAACACTCAGGTGTGCGGTAGCGAGCAGTGTGAGCAATCCTGTAACGTTAAAATTGTAGGCAAAAGGTGCCGCTTAGACGATGATGTGCTTGCCGAATTGAACAATAACGAACTACTTCAAAAGAAGTGTTCAGCTATCCTCTACTGGGTACGCGCTTTTGACGATAAGTACGAGGTTATTACATTTCCAGATTTCTGAATGGCTACGGACATTTAAGTTGCTGTCCTACACACACGCCCACCTTTGAAGAAGTCATTTTGGAGAGGTCTGCCAGTGCTCAGGCTTTGACACCCGTGTCTATAAAGCCATATGTGCTGTTGTGCCACTCGTTTGGAGGCAAGTAATCCACAAGCCGTCCGCACCTTCACATGCAATCTCCGCCACGTTGACATTGCTGCAATGCTGGGAGCTAATTTGCTAACATTAACAGGACACCGCGAAAACAAAAACAATCCCTGTGTGAACCAACCCACATGTCGCCACCTTAAATATGCGTTGTAAAGCCTGTTATGTCATTAGATAAGTGTTGATACATAGCCAAAGTCACCCTTGAGGGCAACTATGACAGAGCCTCCTGGTGAGTCAAGCTAGACAGAATCAGATAAATCAAGACCGGAAGTAAGATGGTGTAGCCTTCAAAATAAAAAATAGATAAAAAGGCTAAATTTATCTGAGTTCAAATTGACTTTTCCCTAAGTTACTGAACATGGATGACCTGAAGTCAATTATTGCACGGACGTATTTCTTAAAGTAAATACACATTATTCTACATTTACCACATTAATACGCATTTATTACAGTAGCAGAAAATTTAAAAAGTAGGTACCTATACTAGCTAGTGTCTTACCCCATTCGCTCCACTGCTGTGAAAATGGCATTAAAGGAAACAAAATTTCTTTTTCCTTCAGGTTCCTTTATATATAGATGCATTATTCTCATTTTTTGAACCGTGTCACATTTTCACACATTTTCATCAAAAGGGTTTTATTTCGAAATTTGCAACCAGAAGTCTTAGATTTTACTGGGGCTGACTTGACCCTGGTTTCTCTTTTAATGAGAGGCGATGGTCTGTCATGTGACCGGGCGCGACCAATAAGAGTGGAGCGGACCAGAGCCCTCGTCTAGCAGTCAGTGAGAGTAATAATAGTAGGCGATAATATTTCTATGGAGAAAGCCATAGGGGCCAGTCATTACATAATATTTCCATTTACTTCTTATCAAATGCCTTTTTCGTGTTGTAAAACATTTTAACTGCTTCTGTGCATGAAATGTGTATGAAAATGCCCTTTCCTTTGGTATAAACTTGAGGCAATTGTATATTCTCAGATGACAGAACCAGTGATGGAAAATGAAGGTAAAGACACACCGCACGCATCAAGTTTTTATAATTTTACAGTCCTTACTTATTATATCCGGAAATTAATCCTCATTTAACTGACATAAAGTATAGCAGGTTTCCTAATCAACAAAATCAAACACATAAATCTCAGCTTAGCTTCCTGTAATTAATTGTTAGATATAAAGTTGCTCACCAGTGGATGGTCACAGTAACCATCCATTTCCCGTGCACTGACTATGGTCCCTTCAAAAAACTAATAGGTTTATTGGAATGGTCAACTGACGAGTTAGCATGAGTTCATGGATGTTGATTGAAACAACAAAATGTCAGTTCATAGGTTTCTTTTTTTCAGACAAAGAAATGTTTATTTACCTTACCTTTTTTTTTTTTTTTTAACAAAATGTCAGATCTTTAAAATTTCAATTTTTTTAAAGTCAAAGATCCAAAAAATCTTTATGTTTTGGAGAAGTTACATCTTTGTTTATACCATCAGAGATTTGTTTTAATCAGTGTTGCATTTTATTTTTGAAGAAATACTCAAAATACCCTTTTTCTGACTTACCCAGACTGAGACAAGATGTTTGATACCATTTTCACCTGTACGTCCACTGCGGTGGTTCCCATGGGTAGTATTTTGTGTTAGCTTAACATAAAGACGTGAAATCTACAGGAGTCATTAGCCGAACTCCATCAAACTGAAACAAATAGCCTAAACCTTACAGCAACTCCAAAGCTGTCTTATTTACACAGTGTATCAAGAGTGAGAGTCTTTATGCTAAGGTAACACCTTTCTAATCCTGAATATGGTATGGTATCATATAGAATTGTAGTATTATGAATTTTTATTTCATTTCATGTTCATTTCAGCAGCAAGAAAGTATACTACATGACTTTGTATGTTGCCAGTTTTTTCATATTTCAGAATTTGGCCTTGATCTCATTTAATTTTGACCATTTCGTCACATACCGGTCAGCTAATGTGAAAACGGGCTCAGACTGCTTTTCCTAAAGTGTCTTTTTCTGAGATTGTTGCAGTGCTAAGATGGTGAAGCTCCACTGGCAGAATGCCTTAAAGACCCCCGAAACCAAAAATTCTTTTTTTGAAATTATTAATATGACAGTGTAGTGTTTGGGTTCTGCTACAAGGCATTTCAGCAGCGAAGTTGCTAATGCACGCCATAACTGAGCATTTTAGATTTGAAAATGCATTTTCAAAACTAGAGTTTGAAAAAGTTGGATTCAGTTTATCAGCACCCAGGCAGGATTACTACGTCACAAACCCTATCAACCAATCCCGTTGATTTTCTTGCATCTCATTAACATAATATATGCACATGTACGCTTGAATATTGACAATATTGCCGCTGAGAGGTAGCCATTTTGACGCGGACCGCTGTTACCAAGCAACCCAGACCAGGCAGTGGCGGTGGGCGGGCGCAAGTTGTGACGCATTTGCGTACTCATTTGCATACTCATGAATATTCATAGAATCAGGATTTTTTTCCACGAGGGGGAAATAGTAGTCATGTTTTTAGCCTCTTTGAGAGTTTTTGAAAACAACTTTTTCATGGGGAAGCAATTTGAATAAAAAAATATTCATAGCAGAGCATTTTTAGAAACTTTTAAAATGCCTCTTTAGATGGTCTTTAAGTTTAGTCTAAACCGAACGAAGCATGACCACACTGCAAAATCTCCTCCCCTCTCCTCTCCTCTCCTGCAGCGCTCTTGCTGATGTGGCGGTGGGGAGGAAGGTAGTCCACATTCCCTACAGAGACTCAGTTCTCACCAAGTTGCTGCAGTCTGCGCTGGGCGGCAACAGTCGCACAGTTATGGTAAATGAAACCAGAAACCAGCAGTGTTGTACTGCAAGTGACCAAGTCCTCTATTTTACACATCTGGTCATATTCTGTTCAGTACACACAGATCAGTGAGATTGTTTTGTAATTTCTGACATGGGTTTCTTTCCTAGATTGCCACATTAAGTCCTGCTGATATCTGCTATGAAGAGTCTCTGTCAACCCTGCGCTATGCTGAAAGGTACAACTGATCATGTATTTAATTTAAACAATAATGACTGAGCATGTTTTTGTTCTTGGTTCTTCATTGCATATTTATTATTATTTTGTTTCTCCATCTCTATCATGTCTCTTCATTGTATTTCTCTGTATCTCAGCACTTTTGTAAATGATGACCTCTTAATGGTTCC
>OMLF01010183.1:0-11847 GCA_900302615.1 Holocentrus rufus
CCTCTTTCCAATCACCCCCCTTTCACTCTCTCTCTCTCTCTCTCTTTATGCCATTCTCTCTCTCTCTCTCTCCTTCCCTCCTTGGGTGGTGTATGTAATTATAGGCTCTTATCCATTTCTCCGTCACACACAACTACGCTCTGGAGAGAGCTCAGTTGATGTCATTATCTCTGATAATGGCTCAGAGGTGCAGCTCACCACCCCTCCATCTATAATTGTTGTTTATTGAAAACATCCCCCGCAGCGCCGCCCTCCCCTCTACTCTATTTTAGCTAATGCACCCCCTTATACAGACAGCCATGAGAGTGAATATGTTTTAATATGCCGCTAATATGACATTCCTCAATATGCAGGGGACCGCTGCCGAAGCTGTCCTAATTGGATTTCTCTTTCTTCATTTGCAGTTGAAGTGACAACAGCCCTCAGAGAAAACATGTTTGCCGTCATCAGATTAAGAGCAGCTGAGCAGTTTTAAAAACACTATTACACAAATGTAATTTCCACGCTCTTTGCCAAAGGAAGAGAGTTGGCTGTTTGATTTGGCACAAATGACCGTATTTCTGTCATCAGACAACCGATGACTGAAACACTCGCAGTAAATCCCCCCTACCAAGCACTGATCTCCTGGTCCGGCTGTCCTCGCCATTGTTAATTGTGCAAGTCGCCATGGACCTGCAACCCGCTGAAAGTCTAGATCAGTTTCATTGTTGTTAATATCTGACATAAGTTCTATTTTCTCTTTCCTGTAGGCGAGAGCAAAGGCATATGCATTCATACATAGGAAAATGCGTAAAGATGACTGGTACAGGAAATAGTAGCCTCCTCCTGAATGTCACTTTTGCCTTTGGCTTGTCCCCTTCTGCCAGCAAAACACATTTCTCCTCATTCATTCATCTCTTTTCTCCTGTATCTGTATGCAGCAGCAAAACTGTACATTTGCTCTGAAGTAACAGGGAGAGAGAGCCCTTATAATCTTCCCTGCACATGTCTTTGAAGAGGTGCAAGTTTCTAAACCGAATGCTAAACAGGATCTATCAGGATTAATTCTGGATTTGAGGCAGTCTAGCTTACTGCTGACTGTTTTAGAATGGCAATATGGAGATGCTTGCTACTTGAACCACAATGTGATAGAGTTGTCTCACGTGGGAGGCAGCGTTTTGCTGAGCCACTCCGGCAAACCTGTGCCTTTTTTAGCAGTCGGCGACAGAGAGCATTTCAGCTGGGTGTCATCATTGATGTTTGGAGCATTCATTAGCGGCTGGCCATTATGTTCACTGATTTCCTACAGCCACCCATCCATGAGAGACATCCCATTAACCCTAGACATTAGGAGTAATTAGGCAAGCCACTCACTTTTCGTTCGGTTCTTTTTGGATTGGAGGTGTGCCGAGGGCTGTTTATGTGGATGCTCGCAGTCTGCACTAGGCAGGCAATTGACCTCTGGGTGCTCTATCTCTGTATTCTCTAAAAACATGAATTTCCATACGCAGTGACATGAATTTGACTCGCAGTGCAGTTAATGCAAGGGATTCTGGAAGGGAAAAGGGTAAGACCTCGGTGCGCTGCGATGAGGTTTGGGGTAACACTGCGAGGTGTGTGTGAGTAGGCCACATGCACACACACTGTCAAGAAAGGTTGAGATCCCCACACCCATGAAACAGCCTTGTCACGATACTATTGAAAAATAAGGACCTTTTTGCGTTGAAAGTAAGGTACTTCTCTTCCATTAGAGATACAACACAGAGTTCTGATGATTTCTGCTATGCAATGCACTAAAGATTAATGAATACACAAATGAAGTAAATGGTTGATAATTAATAACTAATAACATGACATGAGTATACTTAAGCTGAAATGTGTTGAAATATGATTTGTGGTGCTGAATATTATGTGTAGTATCAGGCCTGCAGAGGTTGATGAATCATTGTCACAAGTTGATTCTGTCTTGAAATTGCCTAAAAAGGAAGTCACACCCAGGCTCAAGGTACACTCCCAGATTAAGACATAGAGAGATGTCATGCTTTATGCACAAGAGGGGAGAGAGAAAAGTTTAAAAATACAGGCTTTAGAACCACACATGCAAACACGTGCAAACAAATGCCATATTAAACGTCCTCATCACACTGTCGTATTTAATGAAAATCCTCATTTAGCTGCAACATGTTTGTCATCCCTCTTAGAAACCCAATGCTATAATCGCTTCATTCCTTATTCTTGCTGTACATTCCCATACTGCCTCCAAGACGCTCCTGCCTTTATAATTCCCTTGATGGGAACACTTTAATCAAGATGGCAGACCCATATACCCCCTCCCCCCCTCGACCCCCTTCACTCATTTTAACATACATCCTCTGGGAGAACGAAAGGTGAGTCTTGTCTGGTCTATAATCACTCTGTCGAGTTTCCCCCACGCACCTCCTCCGCTCTCATGATCGTCAGGAAAATAACTTTACAGGTTCCGTTTAATAACAGCGCATGCACACACTCACATACACAGGAACTCACAGAGGAATAGTAGTTTCTGTTTCGTCTCCCCTCCTGACACTACCTGTCACTGAGCAAGACATCACACAGCAAGGCGCAGGAGAAACTATCAGACTTCCCCTTAACTGCTGAAACTTGTCGCTCATCTGTCTTTTACCTCCTCCCAGTGTTAAAAATAGACCCGAGTTGTCAAGTGTGAACCAAGGGTTTTTTTTTTTTGGTTTTTTTTTTGTATTATTGGTTTTTTTTTATCTTTTCTTTTTCTTGCTCTCTTTTTTTCTTTGGCTCGTTTTCAGCTTTTCATAATTTGCTGGCTGCAGCAATTTGTCGGCTTTGGTCAAAACAAGCCAGGTGAATGGAGCAGCGCGAGTCATCAAAATAAACAGGTTTTTTTTTCCAATTTTCTTCTGCCAATCACCGCTAATGTGTGTGTATCTCATGGGGATGTTCAAGTTCAAGTTCAAGTTCATATTTATTTAGAGCCCAAAATCACTGTACACAGTCTCAGAGGGCTTTGCAGGCCCACAGTTTACAAGAAACAGAATAGGACGACACCCCCTGACTTAACCCTCATATCGGGCAAGAAAAAACTCCCCAAAAAACCCACAGTAAGGGAAAAGGGGAAGAAATCTTGGGAAGGACCACGGAGAGAGGGGGCCCCTTCCTGGCCAGCCAGGAGTGCAACAGGTGCCGACCAAGTGGGCGATTATACAATAAATCAAAAAACTATAAAGAAAACAGCAACAAGGAAGGAGCAGCAGCAAGCCTCGACGGACGGAGTCAGGGATGATGACCAGTCTCGAAGCCACCAGATGTACAAAATAACAGATAATCCTCATAGAAAAGGACTTTCCAAAGCAGCATCAGGTGACTAATAGAGCTTAATAGAGGCTAAACAGTCAGTACCCCAGAGTCTGTAAGGAAACTTCGGAGTACAGGATACATTTCCACCTCCCATATTCCTCAAAGAACTGGACTCTTGAGTCCAAAGTCCAGGTCTTGTAGAACAGCTTTCCAAGGAGGACTGAAGCTGTTCTGAAGGCGAGGGGACAACCAGCCCCTCATTAGATATTTCATATTCATACATTATTAGATGTTTCTGTCATTTTGACCACCCTCTGTGCTGTATGCCTGCATCAAAAGTGGTTGCACTGCTCAAGCAGATGACATAAAGGTGTACATGTGTGGTATTTTGTCGTTGTACATGTGTATACATGTACACATATATGTTGGGATCAATTCATTTTCAATCAGTTCAGTAAATCTCATATATAGAATATAAAAGGATATATATACAATCTGTAAGGTGCTATTAAAAAGCTCATTTTTATGGGAGTTGCAGCTTTAATTTGCATTTTAAATGTAGCAAAGTGGAAGAGGATTGACCCCGGCTCTGGTATGCGTGCATATCCTCAGGGATACAAAGTCGAGAATCAAGGCTAGAAAGGAATGTCGTTGCTTTCATGAGGATAGACGGCCTGTCTGCCGATATGCCTGATGCTCTCTATCGAAAGCTTTTGTTTATGTTTCCCGATCAAAGTTTAACACGAGGAGTTATGTCATCATGTGGTGGCACAAGCCTACATGAACATGGCAGTATGTTTGTACTGGAGCGCTTGTAAACACTTCTTTGAACTGCACCAGTGTGAGGATACGAACTCGCAGGGTTACACAAATGCACACAACTTTATCACTGATTGTTATCACTATTTGAGGCTTTATCTGCCCTTCAGTGTTTGATGAATGGTTTATGTAAATAACGGGTAGAGCAAGCATGGCTGCAGATGTTCAGAGATGCATCTTATTAACGTGCACCTGGCCTCTGAAATTCACCTTTATTGTCTTGGTTTTGGCCCTATGATACATTTCTAGACCTTAGTAGACATGATTGTGATTGTTTGATTAAATGACTTTACGCACAGTATGGGAGAACTAATCAAGTTCAAACAGCCTCACTTACATTTTTAAATTGCTGAGCAGTTTTTGACCTTGAATTAGGATGGCTAAAGAAGCTTGTTCTCCCTCTGCAGCCATTCAAGAATGTCTACAGTGCACTTAAGTGTAAAAACAGGCAAAATGAGACATCGGTGTTGATTTTCTTTACAGAAATGTAAGAATCATGTTCCAACATGCTAACAAGCTAGCAATATGCTTACCAGTATGCTCACTCACATCTGACATCACAGTTGCTGCTGCTTGTCTCATACTAAGTCATATGGTTCATTTGTCTGATTGGATTGATTGAATTGGATTGGATTAGCGTGATAGACAGAATGTCGATCCAGCCACTAGCTACGTATTTTTTTGGATAATCCTTATTGTTGCCCTTTTTCCGATTTGAGCCCAACAGTACCCCGATTCTCCTTTGAGAAATGGGCAATATAAGCCAAACCAGAGTATGGCTGTGCCAGGCTAACCTAGAAGCATCTACATCCAACACATCTGGAGACAAAGAAGTAGATGCACACGCTGTATACTAGATCTTGCCGTGTAAGAGGTAATTTTGACTGCCTGGGATCATCGAGTTTAATGTGGAAAGAAGCCTGAACACATGGCAACAGCAGATCATTAGGACACCTAATCCAAGAGGTTGTTAGAAGTTGACTAAAGCCTTACTGAATTAATTGATTGATGAACCAGTAATCCCCTAACCTCTGTTTTGTCAAATCTGTTGTGTAAGGTCACGATTTTGCCCTGAAAATGCATTCAAATTCAATTCAAGATTAAAATTCCTTTTTCTGTTGAGACACCCAGTCCATAGTTTACCTGAGCAAAAAGGAAGATGCCATTAAAGTATTTTGGGGACTTAGAGAAAGAGTGAGGTAGAGAGAGAGAAAAAAGAGAGTGCAAAAAAGGAGAGAGAGGTAGAGAGAAGAAGTGAAAGGGAAGGAGGCAAGACAGAGCAAAGAAGATAAAGAAGATTTTGATAGAGTCAAGAGGCAGAGGGGAGGGGAGGGGAGCGAGCGAGGCACGGAGGAAGTGGAGGAGAGAGACGGCAAATGAAGAGTGCGCCAGATAGAGCCAGATACTGAGCTGGAGATTTGGCTGTTTAATCGAGTCGGTAGGGATTAGGGTCGGATTATGCAGGAATTGCGACGTAGCAGCAAATTAGCCCGGTAGCTTTAATCTGAGAGGCGGGCAAAGCTGGAGCACTTGACCATGTGTGTGTGTTTGTTTGTATGTGTGTGTGTGTGTGTGTGTGTGTGTGTGTGCATGTGTTTGTGTGTGTGTGTGTGAGAGAGAGTAATGAGATGGCGTAGTTTATGGTGTCTGTTGTTTAAACATACAGTTGTAGAGGATGTACTTTGACAGAAACATACACACAATGACACTGTCCTCCGTTGAGAGTTTTTAGCTACATCAGGAAAGCAGCATCTTAAGATCATTTGTCATAACAGTAGCGTTTTATTTTTCCTTTAGATAAACTCAGTCATAGTAGAGAAATCCTTCCTTTTTAAACCTCCATTTATTAAACTAAATATGGACTACAGTACAATGCATAAGAGATTAAACAGAAGATTATAGCACAATGATGAAATTCAGCACGATTCCTGTAACCTTATTCAAATGTTTGTTGCACTGATGTACAAACCTCAGCGACAGCTGCTTTATGTTCCATCTTCCCAGTTAGCAAGCGACACATGTAGGACTTTACTTGGCAAATGTAAATCAGCAGATGTGCTCAGTACAAATGGGAGGGAATTAAGCCTTCCTACACTGCTCTTCCCCCAATGAGCGAATGCATTAATTACCTTTGATATATATTTTTTTAATTTCACTTTGGTCGAGAACTGTGAGTAGAATTCAGTCCAAAAATCAATAAAGGTTTTTTGAAGTCCTTCTGCAGCACAAGAGAATACAGTTATCAAAATGGGCTGATAAGCTGTGTGTGCATACAGAAGTGGTTGGGGACAGAGAGAGTTACAGCCAGGCAAAGGCCTAAGCTAAAGTGAGTAGCTGCAGTCCTGTGAGCCGTCCAGCTCCAATGAAACCTGAGCAGAGCAGGTAGGTCAAGCACCCATGAAGGCAGAAGCAGTCCACTGAACTCTCCACATGCAGGGTAACGGGCGCTGACATGCACACATGCACGCGCCCGAGCACGCACGCAACACACAACCCCGAGTGTGTCCGCAGTAGACATGCAGCCCACATGCGCGGCGGTGGAGGAAAGTTGAATCGCCTGCCGCTCAACTCGGCCTCACTGACTCTGCAAATGAGGATGGATGGTGTGTAGAAGAGGGCAAAACATCTGAGTTATGACTTATTAATGCCTCAAGGATGTGTGTGACTGTGTGCATGTGTGTGTGTGTGTGTGTGTGTGTGCGTGCGTGAGGAGGGGGATGGGTGGGCTATAGAGGACAGGATGAAGTTGCTTACATAAGAGCTCATTTCCAGCCTACAGTAGTACCTTAGAGTTTTTTCTTTTTTTTTCTTTTTTTTTTCTTTAAGCTCAGTCCCTCACAAGTCGTGGCCGCCTCGTGTCCGTTTGAATCACAGTCCGCTCACTAGGAACCAATGCGTGCGTTTCCTGCCCCGCCGCCACTCGGCAGGACTCGCTAACAGGCTGCAGACATCGTCTCATATTTGCACACACCACGCCACACACACTTCACCACAGGGCTTGTGGGTAGTTGTTTTCCCAAGACAGTGCCAGCGCAACTTACTTACTGCCAGACAAACGCTCGTGTTTGTTCGCTGCTCTTCTAACCCATTTTTCATCCTCTGTGGCCAGCCTGGAACCGAGGCAAAATTCGGTCTTTAGTTTCCCAACGGGCTCTGATCTCCTTTCACATGAAAGATATTAGAGTTAGACAGATATGTCAGGCTGATGTTGTCATTGCCGGAAAACAGATGTCAGCCATTTGGTGTCATCCACCTCTGATTTGATTGACATTCCTCCCTAACCAAACTACAGAGGACAGTTGTGTTATAATAAATTTATTTAAGATGTCCGACCAGAGAAAACATTCCAGTGTGGTTTGGGAGGATTTTCACACCAGCTTCAGTCCAGTGTCAGTCTATGAAACCTGCAAAGAAATCTGCTTCAACTTGTTTTAAGGAGCTGCTAACCCACCTGAAAGAATCACATTAGTCTGGAGAGTTTTGTCATTATGGTGCTTCTCCATCCTGATGAGAATAAAATTTGGGGGCAAATATGGATTCCTTTTTATATTATGGGGCTTAAAGTGGACAAATTGAAATGTATTGAATATCAGCTAGCTTCAGTCCAAAAATTTAAAAGCAATGTTGGTCTAACCTTCATATTATTATACACTTTGCACATCTGGGTATTTAGCAGCAGTTCTTTTCTCGCCTCTTTTTAAAAACCTCTCTTTATCTTTTACAGCTGTTTGACAAAATTGACAACAAATTGTGCTACATAACAAATATGTTGCCAAGCTAACACTCAAAATGAATATGATTCATGTTTTAATGCGTCTCTTGATTTATGCATGTGCCTCCGCCCGGGGCAGCTCAGATCCTGCGCTCCAAGAGGTCACTCACACATGGAAGTGCACTGCGATTCTGTAATTATGAAACTCCTCCATCTCATCAGTGGCTCAACAGCCATAATCACAAGCATCTTTCAGGCGTGAGCAGCTAAAACTAACATAAAGCGTACTTTCAAAGCGCAGGATGCTATCTACTCCCCGTGACGACCAGCCCTGCAACTCCTGTCTCTCTCTTCTTTGCGGACTTGTTTGTTTAACACACGAGGCAACATGACAGGGTTTTTTTTTTTTTACCCCGCCTCCCCTTGAGACCCACTGAGCAGATCCAATGCTAACATCTACTTACTTCTGAGGCGCGAGCAGGATATCGCTATCGCCACTGCCCATCGTATGATTACAGCCTCGTCTCCCAACGGGTGCTCACTCCTGTTGGGAGTTTGTTCTCTGTGAGCGGAGACGCTCAGGCTACAAGGGTCCCCCCACGGCGAAGGGCTTTTTAGGAGGGACAGGGACGTATCGGAGTGTCCAGAGTGCTTGGTTCAGCGCAAGGAGAGTGTCCTGCATAATGCATGGAGGTTGTTATTTTCATCGCATTGTCGTCCCTGCCCTGTCAGCACAAATTGCGATGTCTTCGTAGATTGTTGTTTCGGTGTCTACTTTAACCCTCTCTCTCTCTCTCTCTCTCTCTCTCTCCCATTTGTCCTCCCTTCCTTTCCCTCACCACGTTATGGAAAATGGAGGCAGATGACCCCGTGGGTTCCATTAACTGGTCCTGCTTCCAGAGCGGTATGGATCCTGGGTCGAGCAGGGCCTTATGTTGTGGTTGTTGTGACAAAGCCGGCACTCGCTGCCAGGCCACTCAGGAGAGCGAGAGGGAGAAAGCGGCCCTGCTCAGGAGCCCATGCATTATTTCACACAGCAAGTGACAGCCTTGCACACAGGCACAAATCCCAGCAGACGCCAGGGTGTCAGCGAGAGGTGTATGTGAGTGTGTGTGTATGTGTGTCATCCATGTGTGCGTGCCTACGTTTCAGGCTTTGTGCCACTGTTACTGTGAAAGCCCTCAGCATACAGTACCCATCACAGCCAAATAACCCAGATTAGGATTGGACAGGATTTGGCGAGTTTGTTGGAAGAAGTCTTCTGAGGCCACGCATGATAAAACACAGCTGTGTTACAAAAAGGAATGTTGCCAAGTGTCAGAGCTCTCTTTAACAAAGTGTGTGTGTCAGTGTGAGCTGAAAACACAAGAAGTACTATATTTAAAAATCTATTGGAGGTCAGCCTGCTGTTGTAGTGATCAGTGACAGAGCTGGAATTAGAAAATTTCATGCAAGTCCTTTGACTGTATTATGATGAACTGTGAAACTGTGGCATGATTTGGAACATGCTGCATTTTACTTTTCAGAGTGGTGGTTTTTAGAGCCATTTACTAGCAATAGAATTACTAATAAATGCCAATGAATCGTACAAACCAAATCATAGATGCTTTTCGGGAATGAAGAGTCCTACATGATGAACTGGTTTGTTAAAAGCCTGAACTTTTCATTCATCTTCTGGTAACCCGCAGCACCTAAAGAGACCAGCCCAAGTTCAAACCCCCATGTTTGTTTTCCGTCAAGGTTGAGTAGCCAGCAGGTTGTCTGACCAGTTACAAGAACAGCCTGTTTAAAGCTGCACTAATTGAAATTTAAAAAATAAGAACGCAAACACTCAATTGACAAAAAAAGGGAATAAGCGCTTAATTTATCCCATGCAGACTCAACCATCAAATCACGTGCTTATTCTGTTTTCGGTCAGTTGAATCTAAAAAGTCCTCATTTAAATCAGTCCTTGGCAATTTTAATTAATGTATCTTTACTATAAAGTAGGCAATATTGTGGGTAGATTTGAATTTCTTGGCTAAGTTGATAATGAATGCTTAATCAATTTCTTCTTTAATTAAGAGACAGGGCAAAGAGAAATATAAATTATTTCTATTTGTCTATTTCTTTCTTTGTGCTCATGTTCACACACCTGCAAGATTTGTCTTATTTACAATTTCTGCATGATAACATATTTTAGATGAATGTCACGTCAGTTGGGCATATTTAAACCGTTTTTCACAAGTTTTATAAAATCAGTGGCACCAGGCAACTTTGTCGTCACCAAACAAAAGATGAATAAGCTTGAGCATGCTATAATATGAACCTCAGCAATGGAAAAAAATCAGTATGCCTTTTCAAATTGTCAGCTGTTAATTCTTAATTAGTTGGCTATTCTGATGCCAACTACCATATTGGCAAGCATGCACCCTTTTGAAGTGTCCTCGAGCAAGGCACCAACTCCGATGTCTGACCTCCATGTATTTCTCAGTGGGATCAGTATCACATTATTACAAATCCCGTGCTATCATATTTTTGTTGTGAATGTGCCTCTTGTGGAAAATATAACGCCTGTGATGCAACCATAATGAAATGATATTGTTTGCGTTCAGTTTTCGCTCCGTGCAGCGAGGTAACGGGAGTTTCTTGCTTTACCGTTGCCACTGACCTCTTGCAGTATGCAGTTTAGCGTCCTCTTCCTTCTCCAGACGACCCTGGTGTTGTCTACACGTATTTCCACCGATACCAGGATTATGATGTACTATGCCTATTTGCTGTAATTATCCATGTTTTCTGTTCTGTTCTTGTGTTGTTTGTTTTCTGCAAAGCAACTTGTGATGAATCTGTTTGTTCACAGCGCACTCGAAGTGACCTTGACTTGACTCTCTCCGAGCTATCGGTGTTGTCTCTGCAGGCCCACTGGCACAGACCCGCTCATTTTCTTCAACTGAGAAAATGACGCTTCACTGAGGTGCAGCTGCATTTGATTTACACTTAAATTGAGGTTGAAACCGTGATGTTGCAGCCAGGTTAGAGTGTGTGTGTGAGTGTGTGTGTGCATGTCTGCCTGTCTCCTGTTGCCTGAAATGTTAATAGTGGCTAAAACAAATTGTAATTTTTAGCCATATCTGTGCAAGACTGATGACTAGAACTGTAGCTCAGTGCTAATTTAAGACTCGGGTCAAAACCACTCCTAAACTACATATGGGATTGTTGTTTCAAACTTTTTAATACAAATTATTACTCATAGAAAATCCCTTGTAGTGGGTGTGCCCAAACTTTTGTATTGTTGCTGTAAGTGGAACAATGGTCTATCCTGTGTTGTGTTTGAGTGATAAGCCAACCATTCAGTTGAATTTTTTGAAATATAACAGGAAGGAAGTTGTTCTGAAATTCCCTTTATGGCCATATGTAGGGGTGGGGAGGCTTTATACATGTATACTATTCTCCTTTACCTCATGTAAACTCATATGGAGCACTGTTTGTCAACAAAACAAATATGCACTGAACCTTGTGCACAATAACGCTGCAGTTGCCCAACGTATTCCTCCATTCAGATTGTTCTAAGACCTGATGATAACGCAAGGGAGAAACATGGAGAGCGAGAAGGAAGAAACAGTTGGAAGATAGAGGAAATAAAACAGTGAAATCAGGGGGACATGAGAAAGATGAGAGTTATCTATCCTGCTAGCTTAGCCGATAGGGCAGGAAAGGCTGCGTGTGCGCATGCTCGCACAGATGTGCGTGTTAGTGCGCGCCTGCACATGTGTGTATTTGTGCGTGAACGTCCTAGCCCTGCTTCCTCTTTCCCCTCCTGACACCCCACTTCCCGTCGCGGCGGCCTGGCGCTCCCAGATAAGGCCTTCCAGTACATTCCTCCTTCCTGTCCTCACTCTCCCCTCCATCCAGCACCAATTCCAGCCCTTAGCGATCAATCCCGCCGACAATGCTCAGCCGCCAAAATAAATAAATACATTCCGTCTTCTCCGCATCTCCATACAAAGGCGCGAGGCTGTTGGTGAATAACAGCTTATGTTGTAGCGAGG